>JAGKTI010023834.1:0-14628 GCA_018397915.1 Birgus latro
GGAACCCATACTGATGATCAGAAAGAAGGTTGTGATAAGAAAGATGCTTTAAGATTTTTCTGTTAAGAATTGACTCGAAAAATTTTGAGATACAGGATGTTAAAGCAATTGGACGATAGTTAGAGGGTTGGGAATGGCCACCCTTCTTTGGGACTGGCTGAATGAGAGCAAACTTCTAGCAAGAAGGAAAGGTACAAGTTGATAGATAAAGGCGAAAGAGTTTACCTAGGCAGGGTAAGCACAGAAGAACAGATTTTGAGGACATCAGGAGGAACTCCTTCAGGCCCGTATGCCTTGTTAGTGTTGAGGCCAGTGATGGCAGAAAATACATCAGCTGAAGAAATTTTAATGTTAGTCAAGAGGAAGTCAGAGGGGGGAAGTGATGGAGGAACAGGACAGGAATCGTCTAAGATGGAATTGGAGGAGAAATTCTGAGCGAAGAGATCTGCTTTATCAGTAGAAGAAATAGCTACAGAGACATCTGAGTAGAAAAGAGGAGGGAAGGATGATGAGGTAAGGTTGTTAGAAAGGTTTTTGGCAAGGTGCCAGAAGGAGCGAGAAGAATTCGAGTTGGAGAGTTGAGAACATTTAGCACGGATGAAATTATTTTTAGCAGAGTGAAGAACAGACTTCGCACGATTCTGGGCAGAAATATATAAAAGATGTGATTCAGGGGTGGGTTGGCTCCGGTACCATTTGTAGGCCGTCTCCTTGTTGCGGACAGCATTAGAACAAAGATGATTAAACCAAGTCTTTCTTGCATTAGTCAGAGGATATGAGAAAGGAATGTATGCTTCCATGCTCGAGAGAATTACCTCCGTAATGCGCAAGGCACACTTAGATGGCTTCCGGCCATGGAAGCAATAATCATTCTAAGAAGTACTGCCTGAGGGCCTCCCAATGTGCAGCTCCAAAGTGCCACAGGCGGCGTTTCTTTGGAGGGTCCACAGGCCGTACCGGAGCGATATGACAGGTTAAGGTAATAAGGTTATGATCGGAGGAGTCCAACGGAGAGAAAAGATTAACAGTGTAAGCAGAAGGATTAATTGTTAGGAAAAGGTGAAGTATGTTGGAACTCTCTCCAAGGCAGTCAGGGATACGGGTAGTGTGCTGTACAAGCTGCTCTAGGTCATTAAGGATAGAAAAGATGTAGGCTTGTTCACCAGGTGGATTTGCTGTTCATGGCTTTTATAAATAATAAATCTGTTGAAGACTCTGAATCCGTCCCTGGCTTTATAGACTCATGATCCTTTAATGCCACTCTGGAGCCTTACCAGGCTTCTGGGGATTGTTCGTTGCCCCAGCATCGAGCTATGATTGGGAGGCATTGGGTCTGGAGTTAGGCTCAGAAGGAACAGTGCCTAAGTAAATGAGAAACTGTAGTGCTGAAATCCTCTGTGGGGGGTTCAGTGTTAGATACTGACTGTTCATTTGCACCATGTCATTGTTTCGTCTTGTGTCAGAGCACCTAAAATTTCTTCCCTGTGGAATGGAAGCATCCTTGTTGAGATGTCCTCCCTGGAAGAGAGCTCTCATTTACTGACTGTGACTGCTGTTTCCTGTAACGATGTATCATGCATTTCTCATGCTACCTTAAACCAGTGTAAAGTGTCATTTTTTTCACGTGACTTCCTCCGATACTCATGGGCATAGTTCTTGGAGGAACTGCAATCACTGGGTGTGTTGACTGTTGAGTGCCTGCAAAAGAAAACTGTTATGTCTCAGTCACCACACTGCCACAGGTTCCAACAGCAGTAGTTCAGTATAGGAAGGACGTTGCCCAGTAAGTCGTTCTTCTTATGGTCAGCCTTTAGGTGTACAGCACACAAGATCAACTAAGGCATAGATAAACACTGGCTTCTTTAAGTTCACGGTCTTTATTTTCCAAATAGTTCCACTTAATATTTTCTAACTTCACTTCACTATTCTCACAAGCACTGGACGTAGACAAACTTTACTAAGATGCAGTTCCACTTAATACCCGACTACACTTCACTGTTATTACAGGGACTGTTGATAAACTTCACTAACACTTCACTGCTGTCACAAGTACCGAGAATATACACACTTCACTGACACTGCACTACACCCAACTAAACTTCATTTAAACTGACCGATGCCCAGCTAAACCTGCTACAGTCTCATCCCCCATCCTTATATGAACTTGCATTGTTCGAGAATGATCTACTTCCCACGAGAACACCAGTTGCCAACTCGGAGATATCAAACATGCCAGAGTCTTCTTACATTACATAACATTCTAAAACATTTGCCAAACTTGAATTAAATTACATAATTCAACGAACAATCATGTAAATAGAACATTATAGAGAAAAAGAACATAAAAATTAATGCATAACTTACGAAACAACTACGCTCACAAACAGAAGGCAAACTGGCAACTCTGACTTGTACCGAAATTACGGTAAGCAACGTGAAACGTCGAGAAAAATCTCGGCAAATCTCTGTTCGTAAAATTACCCCCTTCCTAGTTCTTTCTCGTCCCAACAAAAGTATACAATATACACAAACATAAACCTTAATCGCAATGAAACACAAATACAAAAAGTAATCCTTCAACTTATCAGGTCTTCTGTGCCGCTTCCGACGACGTCCTTGCTCCTCCACGCAGTCCACTCCTCCGGGAAGGTCTTGGTCCTCTTCCTGATTCACTTCTTCCCTCGGGAAACTATCACCATCCTCTTGCACTTCAGTTACTTGGTCCTCCTGTTCTCTCTTCCACTTGTTGCAATCCACCTTCCGATGTCTCGGCTCCTCGCAATACCAGCAACTTCCTCCGATTTTCTCTGCTTCCCGAACCTGCCCCCTTCCTGCTCCAAATCCTGCCCTACGACCTGCCTGATATGTGGACTTACTGGGCCTGATGTAGGACTCAGATTCCAGAGAGCTGGCAAGTGCCTCTTGCATGCCTCTTGTTTGTGTCTCCCTCGCTTGCACCTTCAACTCTGCACTGCCAAGGTTATCGATGAACTGGTCTCTCAGAAGAACAGTGAACAGGTTAGGTGCAGCTCCAGGGTACGCATTGTATGCCATACTCTCCACGTCATGAGCAAGCCGCTGTAGGGATTCTCCTCGAGCTCGTACATGCCCCTACAATCTTGCTCTGTAATCCTCAGTCTGGTACATAGTTCCATATCTGTGCTCCACCACTTCCACCAGAGATTGACAACCGCCCCCCCTCCATCACTGACATCTGGCCCGGAATCTCCACTGTGGCATCCCTAAGGCCAGCAATAAGCTGTGCTGCCCTCCGCCCATCATCCCAACCACTCCGATCCGCAAGTAACTCAGGCTGTGCACAGCAAGCTTCCCAAGACACTCCACCATCAAATTCCTGAGGCCTCTACTCAATTGGACCCCCATTACAGCCACGCACCTCACTAGTTTGGGTCCCAGAAACCGGAGCATCACAAATACGGCCAGGACTCAAAGCCTCTGCACTCTGATTACTCAACTCTGCAGTGCCACCTCTAGATCCCTAGGATCCATCGAGACTCACCATACACTGTCCACTCCCCCCACATGCTCCCTGTACACTAACCTGAGGCTCAGCAGTGCAATATTTCTCTACAGCCTCAATCCTCTCACCAATCATCTTTACATAGTCAACTACAAGCTTCAACTGGCTATCCACATGCTGTCCGCACTCCATCACCATTCCCTCACCAATCTTCAGCTGGCCGTCCACACACTGGCGCATTCCGTCACCATTTCCTCACCAACTGACTTCAACTGGTCATCTACATGCTGTTTGCACTCAGTCACACCATTGCTCACATTATACTTCTGCTGCTCTGGCTTGGCATTTACTTCCTCCTTAAGCTGTTGCTGTTCTTCCTTCATTTTCTCCATGAGAGCATTTAGCTGTCTTTGCATCCTCGGTTGTAATTCCATCTGTTGCTCCTCTGATGCCTCTTGAAGTTGCCCATATCATTCTTTTTGTTCTTCACGTTGTGCCTCCAGTTGTTCACTCTGTGGCTTCAACTGTACACTTTGTGCCTGAAATAGTTCTCTGATTTCGTTCCTGTGTGCCTGAAATAGTTCTCTGATTTCGTTCCTGTGTGCCTGAAATAGTTCTCTGATTTCGTTTCTGTGTGCCTGAAATAGTTCTCTGATTTCGTTTCTGTGTGCCTGAAATAGTTCTCTGATTTCGTTCCTGCTCTCTTTAGTTTGTGCCTGTATTAACTCCGCAATCATCGCCATGGTAATATCCTCCTCTTGCCCAGCTTGGGATCTTGTCTGCACACCTCCTTCTTCCATGTCGAAGGTTAGATTCACTGCAGCCCTGAAATTATCCCACTCCTGACACCAGTGTTACGTCCCAGTCCTCACACTGCCACAGGCTCCAACAGCAGTAGTTCAGTATAGGTTCCGTCAGGGACGCTCCACTGGTGATCTCTTCTCCTACCTTTCAGATTCTTGGTCATCCTCCTTTCGGGACTTTGGCGAAAGCTTTGCCATTGCACTTGACATCTCAAAGGCTTTCGATCGAGTCTGGCATAAATCTTTAATTGCCAAACTGCCCTCCTACGGTTTCTATCCTTCTATCTGTGCCTTTATCTCTAGCTTCCTTTCTGGTCGTTCTATAGCCGCTGTCGTAGACGGCCATCGTTCTTCTCCTAGACCTATCAACAGTGGTGTTCCTCAGGGCTCTGTCCTATCACCAGCTCTCTTCCTTTTATTCATCAGTGACCTTCTAAGCTGTACATCTAACCCTATCCACTCATATACTGATGATTCCACCCTTCACCTTTCCATTCTGATTCTGCAAACGTCCATCTCAGCAGTTACTTCAACAAACAAGGGATGAGACTATGGCACACCTAATGTCTGACTTGGCTCATATCTTTGATTGGGGTAAAAAGAATCTTGTTATATTTAAAGCATCAAAGACTCGGTTCTTACACTTATCATTTCAACAAAACCTTCCTCAGGATTACCCACTAATGTTTAATAATGTCCAGCTCAGTCCTGCATCATCCTTGAACATGCTTCGGGTTTCATTCTCTCGGGATTTATCTTGGAAAGAACATATTACATCTCTTGTGAAATTTGCTTCCAAGAGATTAGGTGTGCTAAGCCGACTCCGTACTTTCTTTACCCCTGCACAGTTGTTGACCTTGTACACGGGTTTTATTCGCCCCTGTATCGAGTACAAGTCTCATGTGTGGGGAGGCTCCCCACATGCAGCTCTTCTCAATAGGGTGGAGTCAAAGGCTTTTCGTCTCATTAACTCTCCTCCTCTTACTGAGTCCCTTCAACCTCTGTCTCTTCGCCGCACTGTTGCATCTTTATCTCTCTTCTATTGCTACTTCAACGGTCACTGTTCCTCTGAATTGTCTGCTTGCATCCCTCCACCTCTACTACGGGCACGTAGTACCCGTCTAGCAACAAACTATCATCCCTTATCTGTCCAACTCTTTAATGCAAGAGTTAACCGTTACTCCCAGTCTTTCTTTTATGCAACTGGTTAACTCTGGAACTGCCTTCTTCTGTTTTTTCTTGGAAGGAACTGTATGCAGGCCCATGGCCTTTGGTTCCTTCTTCCTTGCATAAAAGAAAAAAAAAAGGGAAGGACGTTGCCTAGTGAGTTGTTCTTCCTATGGTCAGCCTTCAGGTGTACAGCACGCAAGATCAGCTGAGGCGAAAATAAACACTGGCTTCTTAAAGTTCACTGTCTTTATTTTCCAAATAATTCCACTTAATGCTTTCTAACTTCACTATTCTCACAAGCACTGGACGTATACAAACTTTACTAAATGCAATTCCACTTAATGCCCGACTACATTTCACTGTTGTTACAGGTACTGTTGATAAATTTCACTGACACTTCACTGCTTTCACAGGTACCGAGAATATACACACTTCACTGACACTGCACTACACCCAACTAAACTTCACTCAAACTGACCGAGGCCCAATTGCATTGTTCGAGAATGATTTACTTCCTACGAGAACAACAGTTGCCAACTCGGAGATATCAAACATGCCAGTCTTCTTACATTACATAACATTCTAAATCATTTACCAAACTTGAATTAAATTACATATTTCAACGAACAATCACGTAAATAGAACATAATAGAGAAAAATAGCATAAAAATTAATGCATAACTTACGAAACAACAACGCTCACTAACAGAAGGCAAACTGGCAACTCTGACTCGTACCGAAATTACGGTAAGCAACGTGAAACATCCAGAAAAATCTCGGCTTCCTAACTGACAAATCTCTCTTCGTAACAGTACTGTAAATGGTATTCTGACCCCAACTCTGACCTTGTTCCTGACGTTTGACAAATTAACCTTGCCTGTTTTTGTGAAACTTGCTTGGCTCTCACCTCCTGTGAAGCTGTATTTGTCAACCTCAGAGCAGTGTTTTCACTGTCAAGGGTAAGGACATGTTAACTGCTATTGTCGCTGTGCAGTGTGCATAGACTGGCCTTCCTGATATCTGTGTCTTCTGTGGTGAACCAATTCATACTGGTGAATGTCAAGGACTCCTTTAATGCTATCACTTTGGGGGTCCCCATGCTGTATCTTCTCGTTGCTGTCTTTGCTACTGCCTGAAGAAGATTTCGTCCATTCATACGCATGAGAAGCTTTTGTTACCTGATACAAAGATAAAGGCCCATATCAACAACTTCCAGCCCAGTGTTACTTATTTTTCTGTCCTTTTTAGAACCCCTGTGTGCCATCCTAAATCTTGGAAGTTGCCTCAACCCATTTCATTGTCCAGTCCTCCATCTGGTGATTTGCCTGATGCTGTCACTGAGGTCAGTACTGCATGTGAGATTGGTGTTCGCCCACCCTCTTCTCCCACTGTGTCTGCCCCCACTTTGGTGGCTGAGGGTTTGCCCACTTGCATGGTGGTGGCGGATGCCCACGTTTATGTTTCTCCTTGTCTTGTCTTGTCCAGCATGCTTGAAGTTCCATCTGTACCTGGCAAGCATCGCCATGGTTCTTCAGAGTCCCGTGAGCCTGAAGACCATCCACAAAAATTCTTTGTTGTGGAACCTTGTGAGGACCTCTCTGCTGTTCCCCCTGCCATGGAGTTTCTGGAGTCTAGCTAGATGCAGGATGAGGTTGGTTTTAGCCGTTGATCAACCTCTGCTTAGGGATAGAGATGCTCAAATCACTGATGCTTCAGTTCTGCCACATAAGATATCATCCTCACAGGGTTCTGATCCTATGGACTCTTTCTTTACTTCTGAGGCATCTAGTGGTGGAACCGGCAGCCCAGCTTTACTTAGGCTGGCCTGTAAGCCGCCTTCCATGCAACCTGTATTTCCCACTCAGGAGTGGAATGTTTGTAAAACTTTCTTCCTCCACGTCCTCACGTTTGCTTTCAGATGTGCAGCATAATGTGAGGCTTCTGGATGCTGGGCATTCTCTTTCTATGAGACTTTCTGAGTATCAATCCAAACATGCCCCTATGTCAGAGGCTACGCAGACCTCCACCTATAGGGATTATAGTGTCAAAGATGCTCTTGTCCAAGTATCACCCTTTCTGTGTTTACCTTCAGGAAACTATGACTGGAGACAAGCCTCTTCCTGCTTCAAGAGGATATACACCTTTCTTGTCACCACCACTTGCAGGCTGTGGTTCTTGAGATGGCTTTGCCATTTTGTGCTCCATTGATATTCCATTCACTTCTTTTTTCTGTTCAGTCGCCCCTGCAGGCTGTGGCAGCTCAATTACACCTGGAGAGGACGAACATATTTTGTAGCCTTTACCTAGCACCATCTGTACATGTCTCATGTACCTATATTGATCACCTTTTTTGTCAACTTCCTGGGCCATTTGTTTTTCTGGGTGACCTAAATGGGCATCATGCTTTGGAGGGTGATACTTCATATAACTCCTTTGGTGATCTCCTGGCATTGTTGGTTGAGAATTAATGCCTGGTTCTTCTGACTACTGTCGACCCGACAGATTTTTTGTACAGAATGGTACTCAATCTCTTACTGATCATAAATTGGTCACACTTGATTGTTTGTTTGACTTTTCTTGTCAAACTTTGCATGGCAGTAATCATTCCCAATTGTGATTACGACAAGCTGTTCTGTGTCAGTGGAGCATCTCTCTCGTGGGTGTTTAGTAAGGCTGACTGGGTAGAGTTTGTGGAACACTGTAGTATTGACTATAGTCTTCCTGACTTTCAGAGTGTTGATGTAGAACAGCATTTTACATCCACCGTATATCAGGCTGGGCTTTCCTCTGCTCAAAAGCCTGGAAAGTTTTGCAGGAGCCTGTGCCCTGGTGGAATGAGTCATGTGCTTTAGCTTGGAGAATCTACGAAGCTGCTAGTAGGTGATAAATGAGAATTAAAAATGTTGTCATTTTAAAAATTCAGTTTAACCCAAGGTGTCTGGGTGTCATGCATACGTAATGGCCTAGGGATGTCCAGGTGGCATGTGTACATGATCTAGTGTTTTGCAGCATTGTCTGAATATTCCACGGGTTATTTCCACCACACTTTGAATGTTCTGCGGGTTATTTCCATTACATGCAGTGACTGGCAACCCTTCTGCAAGCATCCAAGCCATGCTACAGTTACCTGCACACCCCATAACGGATAGACCTATGCCAAAAGTTTCCCCTGTGTCTGGATCTTCGGCTGAGCACCCGCGGCTGCCTACTTCAACACCAATGAAGTCCAAAGGCCAGAAAAGAAAATGCCTTAGTGACAGTATCATATGGAGAGAAGTCGAGGTGACATTATCGCCAATTGTGAGTAGAGAAAGTGACTCTTCCTCTGAGGAAAGCGACAACCATGATGAGTGTCAATATTTATGTGTCAGATGAAAGGGTGGATCACGTGAGTCCTCCACTATGCGCCCATCATTTCCCCATGTACGTCCATCAGCTATTTCAAATGATGGGAATGGTTAGGAGGGTACTGACGATCTTGGAGAAGGGGATATTGGCACTGATGAGGAGATGGAAGAGGAGGTAGGGAGTGAAGAAAGGGAGGAGGAAGCACGGTAGGGCAAGCCTCACACCAGCACTCTGTATATATATGTGAATAATGGAAGCAGAAGGTTGGTTCATGATATAATCAGTGCCTTATATTTTATTGAATTTTTTTTAATTTGTACATATTTGTTATGGTGAAAAAGTACATTTCACAGGAAAAAATAATTGTTATAGTGGAAAATACAGTGGAGTGGAGAAAGGGAGGAGGTGGAGGAGGGAGAGAGGAGGGAGCACAGTATGACAAGCCTTGCACCAGTGCTCTGTATATTTATGTGAATAATAGAAGCAAAAAGTTCGTTTCATGAGTAAATCAATGTCTTAGCTTCTATTTAAAATTTTCTTGTGTACATATTTCTTATGACGAAAATGTACAAATCACAGAAATAAAAAATCTGTTATAGTGGAAAATATAGTGGATTATGGATAGTATGTGGATAACTATTTTGCTAACAATCTTATTATTTAGGTTTTATGTAACAGTACTAGTAGTAGTACCAGTAGTAGTAGTAGTAGTTGTAGTAATAACCAGACATCTAGTGGCACAACAGTGCTAGAATCGAGCGACAATGCAAGCCAAACATATCTGTGTGTATGTGTGTGTGTGTGTGTGTGTGTGTGTGTGTGTGTGTGTGTGTGTGTGTGTGTGTGTGTGTGTTCTTACCTAATTGTTCTTACATAATTGTATCTTTACAGGAATGAGTCAAGCTCGTACTGTCCGGTGTCTTAAACCATTTTCATCATACATCTTAAATTTATGAATCGTTTTGGCACACACTATTTCATTCGTTGTGCATTCCATAGATTAATTGCCATATTTGGAAACTAAATTTCCTTACGTCTTCATCACCTCTCTTTTTATGCAGTGTTTTGCAGTGTCCTCTTGCTGATGCTTCCCCATAGGTTATATATTCATTTATGTCTATTTTCTCCTTCCCTGATAGCATTTATATAGCAAAATCATGTCTTCTCTTTTCCTTCTCTCCTGTAGTTTTGGCAGATTCTGTTTTTCTAGTCTTTCTTTATAGCTTAGATCCCTTAAACTTGGTATCCATCTTGTAGCAGCCCTTTGAACTTTTTTCAGTCTTATCTATGTGTTTCTTGAGATGAGGATTCCAGACTACTGATGCATACTCCAGGGCTGGTCTGATATGGATGTTATTATCTTCCTCACCATGTCTTCATTTATGTATGTGAACGCTATACTGTACTCATATTTGAGCAGTGTATATGTGTTCCGTACCTTCTCATATATGTGGTCAGCTGGAGATAGCCTGTTATTAATAATCACGTCAAAGCCCTTCTCTCTGATATGTGTAGAGTTTTACTTCCTAGCTTATAATCCCAATCTGGTCTTTTCCCACTTTTACCAAACTTGATTACATGACACTTGTCCACATTGAATTCCATTTGCCATCTATTGCTCCATTCATGAAGTTTATTTAATTCTTCTTGTAGCTCTTTACAAGTGTCAGTGATAGTAATTCTCCTTTGTATTTTTGCATCATCCGCAAACGTATTTAAATAGCTTTCATTTCCAATATTACTAGCTATGTCATAAATGACATAAATGTACACTAAAAACATAATTGGTGCCGACACTGAGGCCTGTGGAACTCCGCTTTGCACTTCCCTCCATGATGGGTAGTTTCCTCTCATTCCACTTTTCCTAAAAAATCTTGCATCCAGCAGTACAGTTTACCTCGGATTCCTCCTTGATGGTACAGTTTCCATAAGAGTCTTTGGTGCGGTACTCTGTCAAATTCTTTCTTGAAATCTGGATAGATACTGTCCACCCATCCTTCTCTTTTCTGTGGTGATTCTGCACGTCTGTAATAGTAGCTTAATAGATTAGTAACACGATTTTCCCTTTCTGAAACCACAATGCCTTTCTGTCATCATATTGTATTCTTCTAGATGGTTTACCCAAACTTTTCTTATCAGTTTTCCCAATATCTTACTTACAACACTGGGTAGTGATACTGATCGGTAGTTGAGTCGATTTTGTCTAGTCCCTTTCTTGAACAAGGAAACAATGTTTGCCTTCTAAATATCAGGTAGTTTACCGGTACCTTGACCCAAGAATTCCTTGAATATTAAATTTAATGGTCTACTTAACTCCCTTGCACATTTATGTAGCACCCAACATGAAATTTTGTCTGGACCATTTGCTTTTCCTTTGTCTAATTTTCTTAACTCCTCCTGTATTTCTTTTTCTGATATTTGTATGTCTGGTAATATGTTTGGTCATGCATGTTCTGTATCATCCAACTCAAAATTATTTTCTTCTGTAAAAACCGATTGGAAATTCTTATTTAGTGATTCACAAATATCTTTCTCTGGTGTATTGGGGATCCCTTCATCCATAATGGATTGTTTTTTGTCTTTTAGGCTACTTTGGTTTTGCTTCGGATGTAGCAGTAAAATAGCTTCGGTTGATCACTACTTTTGTTAATGATATCCTCCTCAAACTGTTTTTGGGCTTCTCTCCTTATTCTTGTGTATTCGTTTCTTGCTTATAGTTGTTATTTGCCCTCTCACTATTGTGTCTTCTGTATCTATCCCACAACAAGTCTCTTTTTTCTTTCGATTTTTTACATTCTTTATTAACCCATTTCTTTATTGTCATTTCTGCTTCTTTGTGACGATGGATGTAATTTTGAACTCATATTTCATAAAGTTCACGGAATTTTCTATGTATAACATTGAAATCTTGTCCTCTAAGCTCTTTTTCCCAATCTTTTTCTAAGAAGTTTTTCTTTAGGTAGTGGTAGTTTTCCTTTTTATAGTTAAGGCTTTTTTTGTAGCTTTTATTACTGTTAACTATGTCATATGCAATCTTGAAGTTGCAATTTAATACTGCATGGTCGCTTTTGCCGAATGGTAAATAATACTGTCAGTATCATTTTCTTGCCTGGTAAACACTGTATAAGATCTAGTACTGATGGTACATCTAGTCCTCTTTTTCTGGTGCTTTCTTTTACATGCTGTGTTGGGAAAAACTCCTGCAGGAGCTTTTGGTCCCAACAGCTTTCCTGGCTTTTATATCTAGAGTATTTCAGTTTATATTTGTATTGAAATCTCCGGATATTATAATTCTTTCAGATTTCTCCTCCATTCTATGTAGTAATGCTCTTAAACTTTGACCTGTACTCTCTGCCAGGTCTTCATATTCACCTTTTTCTTAAATGTTAGATCTGGGTGGTATGTATAGATTTGCCACAATTATTTTCCCTTCAGACGTACTAATCTCTACTGCGATCAATTCTACCTGTGAGGGTATATCTACTTCTATTCCTTTGACTTGCAGATTTTTCTTTGTTAATATCATATTTCCTCCTCCTTTTTTAAAGCTCCTATCTCTTCTCCATATATTATATTCCTCTAGGTTTAGGGTATCGTTTGATATCCTTGATGTTAATTTTGTTTCAGTTAGGCAGACAATATGTGGTCCTTTTCTTAAATATAATCATTCATCTCTAGTAATTTAGATACTATTCCATCTACATTTGAGTGTGTGTGTGTGTGTGTGGTGTAAGGCACTGGTTGGGGCATGGTGCAGCGATGGTGAGGCTGTAGATGGGCTGAGCCAGCCTGCCTCAAGGTCGTTGCTATAGTAACTGCGCGCACAACCTATCTTGCACCACATTTCTGAAAACCCTACATGGAAGTGGTGTTTGTTGTGGATTGTGGTCTTCTGGAAGTGTTATTATTGTGGAAGGCTAGTATAAGCCTTAGTTCTGCCACCGCACCTCAGCCACGCATATGGACATGGGCAAAATAAAAAAAAGGTGCCTCCATTCCCCACTCACTCTCTCTGACTACACGCACTTCACGAAAAATCTGAGGCAATCAGTTTGAAGTCAAAGGATTGGTGAGTATTATGACTTTTTTTTTTTAAGTTTTAGCTGAGGTATTAAAGTCACCTCGTCCACTCCTTTACTATTGGTAAGGAAGAAGGTGAGGAAAATAACAGGCAATTATTCACCTTCTCATCCTCCGGTACTTAAAATCCAGGGGTCTCCTGTATCTAAATCGAATCCCATCAAACCATTTAGCAGTTCTCCCTATCAGCAGGAAAGGTCATTTACAGTATTCCGTTTTGTACAGAGGGGAACCTTCTAATGCTTTACTCTCCATGAGCTGTGTGCTACCCTCCAGGAGTGTAGTTGCTGCTCCTGGACCTGATGACATTTGTTATTCTATGATTCACCATTTATCATATGATTCTCCATTGCTTTTAATATATCCTTATGATATGGGATGGAGAACTAGTCCCCTTTATTTGGAAGATGGGTATAGTCCTCCCATTTCTTAAGCCAGGTAAAACTCATTATAATACCTTTAACTCGCCGCATCCCAGCCGATTTTTCACCAATGACACCCCCACCCCAAATCCTGGCAGATTTTTTAAAAGTTTTTTTTTTTTTTTTTGGCTAAAATCTCCACAATTTATGCTCCTGGCGTGGGGCAGTATGGGTATCGCGGGCAAAGCACTGCGGGATGACAATGCGCGGAAGCCCGTTCTTCTCAAAAATCTGTGGGAGAAGAACAAGCATCGCCGCCTTATCACCACCGCAAAATGCTCGAGCCGTCGCGACACACATAGTGACTATCGCGTCAATCTCCCCAGAGCATCGAGGGTCCCTGGGCTGACGATCCCAGGCCGAGGGGCGCCGCCGTGCAGGAGCAGAGCCCTGCACAGCTGCACCTCGAGGCACGGTAACGTTAATAGCCTCAGGACCCTTCGGTGTTTGTAGGAGATTGAACACAACAGCCTCTCCCTCACGCAACGGGCGTTTCCGGCCCCGTGAATTGGTTACTTCGAGCTTCAGACGGTGCACAAATACATCGGCGCCAGTGTCCCGGCGCCGAATGAATCCGTACCCCATCCTCACGTTGTACCATTTCACGGTGCCGGAGGTGGTGTGGGCCCGTGGTGGCTGGAGACCTGCTGAAGTATTAGCCCCCCTCAACGGGTCGAAGGCTGTAGCAGGTCGAGAGGACGTCGCGGGAGGAGATGTTGCTTCCATCGCTGCTGCACTGGGAATCCGCACAGGTGACCCTTTAAACACCTGGTACTGTGTTCTCTGGAGCCGCGCTGCAGTTGTCGCATTTTCTATGGTAGTGGTAACTATTGTAAACCACTCAAAATAGGTAGATATTTTTTCATTTGGTACGAATTTATGTACAGTAAAAGAATATGTTGGTTCCACACAATAATTTAGGCAATATAAGCATTGTTTCACTCACCAGACACATCAGTATACCGCACCTTCCTTGGCAATGTTACCTCATCATCATTTATGCTCGTTTCTTCCTCTGGCGGCATGTAATCTTTGTCTTCCACATCGGGAATCACTTTCGCCTTGAATTGCGTCATCGGAGAGACAGTGGCGCAGCATGTCTTTGCAGGCCAGGTAACTGCTAACATGTGAGTTGCCGAGAAAATGGCTTGCAGGGGGGAGGGGTCACGCAGGATCAGGCAGTGTCACGGCCTGGTGGTGGGTAGAGGAAGGTGTCCCACATATGCCTACCAAAAATTACCCACGAATCTTGAAAAATGTGCAAATGACGGACCTAACAATTGCTTAACGTACTGGTATGTTGACAGGTGTCACCTTGAAAAAA
>JAGKTI010023835.1:0-14628 GCA_018397915.1 Birgus latro
GAGGTTTAGAGGAGAAGAGGTGGTGTTCAACGGAGCGCAAGTTAGAGTCCAGTAGCCTCCTGCCATAATAACCTCTTGCAGTCTTAGCTGCACCGAGAACACAATGTTGTTGATGGTTTGCTGCTATCGTCTGAACAGCTCCCACTCGTCCTTGGTGTGCCGGAGGACGCTTGCCCCTGTCATCTCGTTCTCTGGCTTCCACGCGTTGACAATCGTGGTTCACACAATCTCGATGGCTCTGCGCTAATATCTGATCTGTCACGTCGGTACATTTCTCTCACGAGCCAGCCCTTGATATCACCACTTATCTAAAGCTTGTTATCTGATGCTGCTATACAAGTTGTAATGCAGCATTATCTACCGAATATTAACTCCTTTCTATCATGCCCTGAATGAAAGAAAATAGACAAATAATGTGAC
Source organism: Birgus latro (assembly GCA_018397915.1). Classification (NCBI taxonomy): domain Eukaryota; kingdom Metazoa; phylum Arthropoda; class Malacostraca; order Decapoda; family Coenobitidae; genus Birgus; species Birgus latro. The sequence goes on from JAGKTI010023835.1 coordinate 421, forward strand.
CACCACTTTGCATTTCATTCTCCCTCCCCTACCTTACCTCCCTCCCCTCCCTCACTCCACCCCAGCACCCACCCTTCCTTCTCTATCTGGCTCCTCCCTGTCGGTCCATTTTACTCCAGTGTGACTTGCCGCGCATAAAGGAGCCTACTTGAGGCACAGGGTACCGGAGTGTAGGTGATTATTTATGACCACGACTGTACGTAGAAATATTTAAGATAGAATTTGGTAACATACACGCACTCCTCTGGCTTTGGTTACACAAATCACTTTGTTTTTCTTGCAACCGGATACGTGTTACCGTGAGTAAGTTTCTCTGCTACACTTATCAGCTGTTTCACATATTGCTTGAAGTAAATCACTTGGCACCTGCTGCTTGAGGAAACTCAACGTACGTCGTAGGTGGTAGTATGCTTCATCATTTTCTCTTTTCACGTTGCGAATACCGTCCCTGAAATATCTGAGAGACAAACAACTGCTAATCTTCTCAGTGAGTAACACTATAGATACATTCAACAGCAATGAGGGCACAACTAGCTACGCAATTACACGTTTCCTCTTTGCATGATCACCTTATAACAATACTGTGCTTTGGCCTACACCTGATGCGTCTATACAATGGAGGAAAGGCTTCTTGTAATCAGGAAAGGACAAGACAGAAGCATTAACGAGTGTTGTCTTCAGTGTTTCAAACATGAGACTGGCCATGAGTCAAAACAAAAGTTTAATTTTTCATAGGCAATTTTGTAAGATAGGCAGCGATCAGTGAATACCTTGAATAAATCGCTGGTAGGAGCCACTCTTGAAGAAAACCCCTTCTATCGTCAGTACCCGTTTGTTTGGGGAATTTAGCAACTGCTTTAATCTCTTCATCTGAGACATGAATTCCCTATGGATCAGGCAGATGTCCAAGAAATTCTATTCTCTTCAGCAGGAAATCGCATTTACTAGCTTGCCCTTAAGATCTACTATTTTGGGATTTTCACAGATTTGCAGTAATTTTTAGAAATGTTCAGGGACTGATTTACTAGCAGTAATGTAATCTAGGTAAGGTAAAAGTGAATGACCAATCATACCACTGAACACAGAATGAATTAGGCTCGTGAATGCTGGTGGAGCGTTTCTAAGACCAATATGAAGTCTTGTGAGCTGATAGTGGCCAAAATTGGTACTGAATGCAGTTATAGGGCAAGATGACTCACCCGTTTCTGCTTGCCAGTAATGACTAAGATCAAGGGAAGTGAAAGCAGCGTTATTCTCTCCAGGTTATCCCAGCAAGTCTGTAAAACCTTTCAACGGGAATCGATTGGGTACAGTGGCTGAATTTACGTTACCGTAGTCAACTACTGGTCTGAACTCACCTGCTTTCTTTGGGACACTGAAGTCCAGACCATTCTATGGGCTGTCAGATTGCTCAATGACGTCTTGTTCAAGCATATCCTGAATGAAGCTATTGGGCACTGCACGTTGGCTTTGAGTTAGTCCCTATGCTGTTACATACTGTACACTGGCTAAGTACCTGGAACCAGTTCAGTAGCATGTTTTATATGATTCGTCATTCCCATAGGTTCACCAGGAAGGGAAACAACATCTCTATAGGTCTGCAAAAGATCAAATAGTTGTGATTCATTTTCAGGGAAATCATCAGTGACAATAATGGAAACAGTGTCAGGAGAAACAGCCTCAGTGGAATCCGTATGGTTTCCTACGGCATACAGACCATTTGTATCATCACCACCACCACCATCATCATCTTTTTTTTTTTTTTTTTTTTTTTTTTTTTTACCACCATCATCATCACCATCATCATCATCGTCATCATCATCATCATCCTTAGCAGTTACAGAGAATGGTATATGCTGGCAGACTATTGCGCCGAAGGGTACACCAGGAAATCGCCAATCTTTCTGCACTTTTAGTTTTAGTGGAGCATCGGTGACATTTAGTAGGTAAAGATAATACAAATCATTCTGCATTGCTGAACGCAGGACTGACTCGTAAGTTAAACCATTCACACAACATGCCTCAGGCGATGTTAAGGCATCCATTCCTTTTGCACCCACAGGATGAATTTGAGACTTTTGTGAATCACAGCAACAAAAGCGTGCGCTGATTTGTAACCACACTCTTCACCTCTGAGTGCTGCAAAATATACAGATACTCTGAGGTAGTTAACTGAGCCGTGAAACCAATGCGTCATTACAAGAGAAGGCCTCATGTGATACTGCAACAACATTCTCTAAATTATTTTCCGCTGGTAGCTGTGAAACAAGAGTTACTGTAGACTGTGTTGCTGAATTACGTGTGAATGGACAGGGTGTGGGTAGTGCTTACCTGGTACATACAAACTATTAACTTTAATACTACCACAAGTCGGTCTCAGTTCAGTAGGCGAGTTATGGTGTCACTTCCAAATAAAACATCTGCAGGATACCGAAGACTATTTGCGACAGAACTAGTCTCAGAAGAGATCTGCTAAATAATCTAGTTCTATTTCAAGAGTTATCGTGTCCTTCGCATGAAATTCTGTGCCATCAACATCACAAAGTCAAACGTCAGGTGGCTTAAATATCCAAACACGTGTCATGTTATTAATATTTTTAAGAGAAGACTCAGATATCAAATTTACAGCAATTCCAGAAGCCATCAAAAGTGATATAAGAGCCCCTCCACAATTACCTAAGACAACTACACCAACGGTAAGTGGGGTAGGACCAACCTGTTGTAGGTGGAGCACATTGTTAGGTAGGTCAGATTTATTTTGTCACTAGTGCTTGCCCACAAAAATTTGCAGGGCCAATTACTAGCCATTCCATCATAAAATTTTTGCAAATACTGACCAAGCAGAAGAAATTATTTTCGTATATTTTCGCGAATCGTGATTTCCAAAACTTTGGCACTGTCGCGTCACACACGATCGCCAAAACGTTGGTTTGGTATTTTCCTGACACTCCCTTGACGTACGCCGACCTAATGCAAAAAGAGATAGGTCCATATCTATTACCGTTCTCGAGAAATAAATGAACAAACGCACAGACAGACACACATGTACACAGCTTGACTTTATTATTGATATTATGGAGGGTTCTGTTGGTCCTGGCACGGGGCTTCCCTCAACTGTTCGTTGGCAAGGGCACGACACACACTGGTAAAATGATAAGGATTCTTATGTCAGGTGCAGTACATTACTACTGCACGACCACGAAGGTGAGTTGCTATTGTACGGACTAGAGGGCAACCATGAAGGAGAGCCACTATCACGCATGTGACTGCGTTCATCCCCAAGTCTCTTATAACAATGAACTGGTTGATGACCTGACTACCAACAAAATCAGGAAACCGTTTTTATCCTACTCAGTGATCTGGCAAGGCCATGAGAGGACCCATCTTGTGACGCAGGTCTTGCACACAACAAGAATGGTGAACGTTTCTTTTCATGATTATTTTGTTTGTTGGGTGGGCGTGAAACATGTCCTTCGCTGTGAGACTCATAGGCAGGCACAAGAGAGGTGGATGGGTGAACTGCATGGACAGGCTTTGTTGGTGAAAAAAAAAAAAAAAAAATTTTCTTTTCTAAGTGTCTAGGTAACAAGGCTAAGTCGTCACCATGAGAAAACTGTTCCTAATGCAGTGCTCAGTTCTTTACTAAGGGTATTAATGAACCATACATTACCGGGTAGCAGTGCAATATTATCCAGATGTCGATTGTTTTGGTAAAAATGTTGCAAGAGGATGGGAAAAAAAGCAAAATATAAGAAAGACGTGGAGGTGCGATTGGGTAGATATGATTTGGAGCAGATGGGGGAGGTGCAAAGTGTGTGCAAATTTTCACATAAATCTGTGCAGCATGTGAGCCGATGTGTGGGGTGACGAGAAGACGAAAGGGGGTGCAAGGAACAGCGTGGTGGAATAAAGAGGTAAAACAATCTGTGACTCAAAGGATGAAAACATACGGTGAGTGGATGGGAAGCAGAGGCATGGAGGAAATTGAGAGACAGAGTTATATGTAGGGAGGAAGAGAGAGGTGAAAAGATTAGTAAGAGAGAATAAGAAGTGAATAGATGAGAAATTTGGATGGAATTTGAGTGTAAAGTGGAAGGAATGAACGAAAATATTCTGGAAAGAGGTATAGTGAGCTAGACAGGGTAATAAAGATGTTATTAGGGGAGTTACAGCATGAAAGTAATACAAGTGTAAGTGGCTGGGGAATGGCTTGGAGAAAAAGTGAGGTGAGAAGGGAGAATGAGATCACATGCAATGAAGTAGTGGAAGCAGTGAAGAAAATCAAAATGGGGAAAGCCCCAGGAATTCATGGAGTGTGTGGTTAAATACTGAAGAAATGGAGAGATAGTAGTAAAATGGATACGGATGATGTGCAGATTGACCTGGAAGGAATTTAGCGTCCCGGAGGATTGGAAGTCAGGTATAATTATTCCCCTGCACAAAGGAAAAGGCGAAAAAGAAGTGTTTGGTAAACGCAGGGACATTTGTTTCTTTTGTGTAATAGGAAAATATTGACAGAGTTAGGGAAATAATAGAGTTATTAGCTGGAGAAGAAGAGGCAGGTTTAAAGAAGGGAAAAGGTTGTGTAGATCACATAATCAACCTTAGATCTTTAGTGGAACAGTTTCTAGAAAGGGGAAAGAAGTTGTATGCGCCCTTCATGGATTTGGAAAGAGTAGATGACAGAGTGGGCAGACAGGGAATGTGGAAAATCTTGTTTATATGGAGAAAATGGGAGATTGTTGAATGCCATGAAGAGTATGTATTGAGTGCGCTAAGGCTGCAGTGCGTGTGGACAGTGAACTGAGTGAATTTTTCTATCTGAATATTGGATTGAAACAAAGAGGTGTCATGTCTCCAAGGTTGTTCAGTCTGTATATGGATGGGATTATAAAAGAGAGAAGGTAGGGCAGTGGATGCTGGAGCGGCCCTAATGAGAGAGGGCAGCGTTTGGTAACTTCCTGTACTGTTGTTTGCAGACGATACAGTATTGTTTAGTGACGACGAGGGGACCTGCAATGCTTGATGAATGAGTCTGGAAGTGTGTAAGAAACGGAATCTAAAGTGAATGTCGGGAAAAGTAAAGTTATGGTTTCTGAGAGAAATGAAGTCACTGAATGTACTGTGAGGTTGGACGAGGAGAAAATGGAAAATGGTAGTGCATTTAAGTACTTGGGTAGTGTGCTGAGTAAGGATGGAAGTCTGGAGGATGCAGCGCTTGAAAGAGTACACCAATGAAGAAAGGTTGCTAGTTCTTTGAAAGCAGTGATAAGAAATAAGGAAGTGGGCATGGAAGTAAAAAAGTCACTGCATCATAATATTGTGATACCAACTCTAACGTATGGAAGTGAAGCTTAGACCTTGTTGGAGGGACAGAAGTCAAGAGTGAGAGCAGTGGAAATGAGTAATTTTGAGAGAAGCATGTGTAGTAACATGGAGAGACAGACTGACAAATGAAGAAGTGAAGAGCGTTTTGGTGTGGAGAAAGCGTTAGGAGAAACACACTGAGGTTGTTTGGCTACGTGGAGAGGATGGAAAGCGAGAGACCAACAAGGAGAGTGTACGTGAATGAAGTGGAGGGGGCAGGGGGAAGAGGCAGGGGGAGGCTGAGGATGAGAGGAAAGGATGGAGTGGAGAGGTATATGAGAGTTGGGAGTGTGAGCTGGGGGGAGGGCAGTGAAATGGCTTGGGACAGGGCGACATGTCCACCCCTTACGGGATTAAGGCATCTGAAAACAGATAGAGAAATAGACTGTTTTGGCCATCCTTTATTTCAACCCACTGACTATTTTGCAGGACATTATTAAGCTCAGCACTTGTGGCAGCGACCACAACTAGCTTCGAGCAAAGTATTTCTCTGGAGGTGCGTACTTATCCTTGCACATAATTTCCAACAGTCTGTTAATACTCCTCCAACAACTAGCTATTGTGTGAGTGCAAAGGAACTCCATAAACTTTTCACAGTATTCATCAAACGTCTCAGACCTATCCACAAATTTATATCTCAGAAGCGAACCTATTCTTGTCCTCCCTTTATCTTGTATGCCTCTGAGAGTCAGCAGCTATGCAGTCTTAACACTGTCTCTTTAAATCTTCTGTAAGTAATTATAAAATGAACTTCACTAATGAATTTCACTAAAGAAATCATAAACAGTAATAACAAGATCCATACCTGTGAATTCGGGATATAATGCTTCTTCCAACTTCACAGTCTATGGGACAGGGTCACTTTAAGGCTGAGCAACCATGTTGATAGAAGCAGAATTAGTAAATGGTAGGGGTAGTTTTAGAAGTACTAATTTTAATTACAGCTATAAGTATTGGGAATGGAAGGGGAGGGTGAAAAAACAGTATCTTTACTAAAAGATAAACGAGAAACGTGTGAAGGATTGAGGGTACGGAATGAAAGTATATATATATATATTACGGTGCACACTTAGCCCTTAATTAATCACCAAATGGGATAAGGTAAACCTCACAAAAAAAACTAACTTTACACTATAACATACATACACCAAAGAAGAAACCAGGATTCGTTTTACATAGGGGAATTCACACAGGCTTCAGAATACAAATATAAAACTAGTTATTTCTTACCTAGCCAGATTACACTCAGTGGAGGCTACGTACTCACAGAACTCGAGGAACTTAAAGAACTGGTTGATGATATAATCCAGAAATAATTCACACACCAGTGTAAATGGAGAAGTGAAAAAAAAATGGGAAATGGTGCACAAACAGTGTGTTTTGTAATCAAAGTCACATATTGAGTAATGTGTGAAAATATGAGGAAAAGTGTAACTAAAGGTGACAAAAGTGTAACGTGACAGTAAGTGACAAAAAGGTGTGAAAATGTGTGCCTTAAAAGTGACTAAAAAAAAGTGTCGCTCATGATAGTTCCCGAGCTTGTAAAGTAGCCTTACTTCGCCTTTCTCGGCTAACTAGCCAGTAGGCTGTCTTAAAAGTAATCTCCAGCCAAACACAAACACTGGAAGCACTTGCGACCCATGAGGGCCTTATATAATTCACACACAGCCACTGGCGTGCCATCAAGAAAGTCGGAAAAGCTTTTTTGGGGGTTCTATTTTCAGTTACTCTCATTCTGCCCCTCCCACACTATAAGTCACACCCACTATGGACAAGGACAAAAGGGTTTGCTGCATAGGTTCTGGGAAAAACAATGAGCAGTATCTGCTCAGAAGCCCAAAAACTGACTGCTAAGCAAACACAGCGAAGATAGGGTATGCCCTTACAGGCAACAAAACTGATAACAGGAAAGATTTATCAGTCTTGATAGCTTGCCTGACTCTTTGCATTATCTTCTCTTTTTCTTTCACCCATTCGCTACTGGGGTAACTACGCCAGTGACACCTTCCTTCCTGAGAGAAGAAATTTCCCAAGGGGAAATTTCTGGACACTGTACAATTTAAGCTCTGGACAGGTAATCTGCTAAAATATTAGTAACCCCTTTCACATGTTGGATCTCTAAGGCATAGTCCTGTAAAAATAGGGCCCAGCGGGTCAGTCTAAGATTTTTGTCCTTAAATCGGGACAAAAATTTCAGAGGGTGGTGATCATTGTACATTACATCACCTGATACTGGACCAACATACACAGAGAAGTGTTAAAGGACAAGTATGAGTGTAAGGAGTTCTTTCTCAGTAGATGAATAATTTCTTTGTCTTATTAATTTTTTGCTAAAATAGCACACAGGCATCTCAAAACCTTGATCATTATCCTAAAGCAACACTACTCTGGCCCCTAGGCCACTGGCATCAACCGCTAATTCAAAAGGTTTATCAAAATTGCGAGCTTGAAGCACTGGGTGACTTGATAGGATGGCTTTGACTTTAGAATAGGCATCCTTATATTCTGACTTCCACTAATACTTGACTCCTTATCTTAACAAATCAGTGAGGGAAGCTACAAGATCAGAGAAGTTCAGGACAAAACGCGTGTAGAACCCTACCATACCCAAGAATCGCTGCAACTCTCTCTTATTATTGGGTTAGGGGGAATTGACTATGGCCTGAACTTTAATACCAGGTGGACTCACTTGGTCTAATTCGACCACAAAACCTAGGTACTGCACTGGAGCTCTTACAAATTCACATTTAGTTATATTAAGCACTAAATTAGCAGAGGACAGTCTCTGCAACACAGCATCTAGTTGGCTCAAGTGTTGTGCCCAGGTGTTGCTAAAAACAACTACATCAATATAAGAGTGACAACACCATCTAAATCCTTGGTGAGATCATTCATCAGCCTTTGGAAGGTGGCAGGAGCAGTTTCATACCACAGTTATAAGTATTGCCACCAATCACAAAACGGGAAATTTCTTGGGCCCTTTCTGTGAGTGGGACTTGCCAATATCCCTTCATCAAATCTAATTTTGTAATAAACTTTGCACAGCCTATTACATCCACACACTCATCTACTCTAGGAAGTGGGTAGGTGCCCGTCTTGGTAAGGGAGTTGACCTTATGATAATCATTACAAAAGAGATGTAACTCGTCGTGTTTTGGAACCGCTATGACCCGGGTGCACCACTCACTTTGACATGACTCAGTTAACCCCTGCCGAAACATGTAGTTCAGTTCCTCTGGCATGATTGTCTGCTTCTGAGGACTAGCCCGATAGGGTGACTGCTTTACGGGGCTGGCATCTCCAACGTCCACGTCGTGCTGTGCCACTTCCCTCCATCCTAGGGTGTCCCGGAAGACATTAGGGAACTTCCTGAGAAGGGCAACGAGCTCGGCACACCGCTCTGCAGTCAAATGGGAGAGTTTATCAGTCAATGTACTCCAAGCATCCTGGTTTTCTCTCCAACTGGTCATCTGGTCCAAAGTCAAAGGGCAGCCCTCGTCCTCTGAAAACTCAACAGCCGACACCATGCATGCAGCACTAGGGGGGTCAATGTCTCGCCTGTGGTACTCCTTTAACATATTTACATGCACAGTCTTCGTTCCTTCCTCCGGTCTGGGGTTAAAATGACACATTTTACTTTACCTACCCTCTTCTCAACTATATAAGGGCGGGCCTCCAAAACTTGCCTGCAGAGGCTGACCATGAATGGGCAGCAAAACAAAAACTTGATTGCCTGGGTGAAATACTCTGTTCCTAACTTTCTTAGAGTGGTCATCTTCTCCTGAGATGACTTCAAGTGTGCCCTGGCTACTTCCATGCTATAGGCCAGTCTTTCTTTAAATTTTGACACATAGTCTAGCAAGTTAATCTGGTCATCATCCTTGACCCATTGTTCTTTGAGGAGTTTAAGAGGTCCTCTTACCTCATGGCCAAAGATTAACTGAAATGGGGAGTAGCCTAAGGACTCACTAGGTGCCTCTCTGGTTGCAAAAAGTAGGAAAGGCAAACACTTGTCCCATTCCTTTTCATGAACACGCAATTTCTTTAGCATACTCTTCAATGTTTGGTGATACCTCTCTAATGCACACTGACTCTGAGGATGATATGCTGAGGATGTGATCTGGGAGATTCCTATCTCCTTAAGTTTTTTTTTTTTTTTAATGCAAGGAAGAAGGAACCAAAGGCCGTGGGCCCACAAACTGTTCCCTCCAAGAACAAACAAAGACAATACAAAAAAAGAGCCAAATTCAAGATCCATTGTTCATTTCGAGATGCCTGGACACATTGCGTTTGAAGGACTGGAGATCATAGGAAGTAGGAAATAAAGACGGAGGAAGACAGTTCCAGAGTTGACCGTTTGCATAAATGAAGGACTGGGAATAACGCTTAACTCTTGCATTAGAGAGTTGGAAAGAAAAGGGATGAGAGGTTGTTGCTAGACAGGTGCTACGTGCCCGTCGTAGAGGTGGAGGGATGCAAGCAGACAGTTCAGAGGAACAGTAGCCAGTGAAGTAGCGATAGAAAAGAGATAAAGATGCAACAGTGCGGCGAAGAGACAGAGGTTGAAGGGAGCTAGTAAAAGGAGGAGAGTTAATGAGATGAAAAGCCTTTGACTCCACCCTATTGAGAAGGGCTGCATGTGGGGAGACTCCCCACACATGAGAGTTGTACTCTAAACAGGGGCGAATAAAACCCGTGTACAAAGTCAACAACCGTGCAGGGGTAAAGAAGGTTCGGAGTCGGCTTAGCACACCTAATCTCTTGGAAGCAGATTTCACAAGAGATGTAATATGTTCCTTCCAAGATAAATCCCTAGTGAATGAAGCCCCAAGCATGTTCAAGGATGATGCAGGAGAGAGTTGGACATTATTAAACATCAGTGGATACTCCTGTGGAAGAATTTGGCAGGTTGATAGGTGTAAGAATTGAGTCTTTGATGCATTAAAAACAACAAGATTATTTTTACCCCAGTCAAAGATACAAGCCAAGTCAGACATTAGGTGTGCCATAGCCTCATCCTTTGTTTGCTGAAGTAACTGCTGAGACGGATGTTGCGAGAACCGAAAGGAAAGGTGAAGGGTGGAATCATCAGCGTACAAGTGGATAGGGTTAGAGGTACAGCTTAGAAGGTCATTGATGAATAAAAGGAAGAGAGTTGGTGATAGGAAAGAATGCTGAGGAACACCACTGTTGATAGATCTAGGAGAACAGTGATGGCCGTCTACAACAGCAGCTATAGAACGACCAGAAAGGAAGCTAGAGATGAATGTACAGATAGAAGGATAGAAACTGTGAGAGGGCAGTTTAAAAATTAAAAATTTATGCCAGACTCGATCGAAAGCCTTTAAGACGTCAAGTGCAATGGCAAAGCTTTCGCCAAAGTCCCGAAAGGAGGATGACCAGGAGTCTGAAATGTAGGTGAGAAGATCGCCAGTGGAGCGTCCCTGACGGAGCTCATACTGATGATCAGAAAGAAGGTTGTGATAGGAAAGATGCTTTAAAATTTTTCTGTTAAGAATAAACTCAAACACTTTTGAAACACAGGATGTTAAAACAATTGGACGATAGTTAGAGGATTGAGAATGGTCACCCTTCTTTGGGACTGGCTGAATGAGAGCAAACTTCCAGCAAGAAGGAAAGGTACAAGTTGATAGACAGAGGCAAAGGAGTTTATCTAGGCAGGGTGTAAGCACTGAAGCACAGTTCTTGCGGACAACAGGAGGTACACCATCAGTCCCATATGCCTTGTTAGTATTGAGACCAGTGATGGCTGTAAATACATCAGCTGAAGAAATTTTAATGTCAGCCATAAGGAAGTCAGAGGGGGGAAGTGATGGAGGAATAGCACTGGAATCGTCTAAGGTGGAACTGGAGGAGAAAGTATGAGTGAAGAGATCTGCTATCAGTAAGAGAAACAGCTACAGAGCCATCAGAGTAGAAAAGAGGAGGGAGGTATGATGAGGTAAAGTTGTTAGAAAGATTTTTGCCAAGGTGCCAGAAGGAGAGTGAAGAATTCGAGTTGGAGAGTTGAGAACATTTACTGTGGATGAAATTATTTTTAGCAGAACGAAGAACAGACTTAGTACGATTCCGGGCAGAAACATAAGAAAGATGTGATTCAGGGGTGGGTCTGGAATTAAAATTACTGCCTTGATCTGATTGAACTTCCTTAAGGAGACCAAAACTTATAAAGGTCAGCATCTCATTTACATCCAATGTAGCTGAAATATTCCCCAAGGGAATAGCTTCAGGATATCTAGTGGCTATGTCTAACATTGTGAGGATGTACTTGTGGCCTGAGGAGGTTTTAGGCAAAGGGCCAACAATGTCCACAAGGACTCTAGTGAATGTGGCCTCAAGCACAGGTAGAGGAATCAAAGGAGCCGCAGGGATGGGCTTATTGCTCTTACTGACTAGTTGACAGGTGTGGCATGACCTACAGAACCAGGAGACATCTCGACGGATTCCAGGCCAATAAAAATGCTGCCAGATGCGGGAGAGACTCTTCCTCACCCCTAAGTGACCTGCTAAAGGTGAGTCATGAGCAGTGGACATAATTTTTTGCCTATAGGGTCTTGGAACCACCATCTGATGTACAGTCTCCCACTCGTTATCATGAGCAACACTACGAGGTTTCCACCTTCGCATTATCACTGTCAGGGGAAAAATGAGAATATACTTGTATATGAATAAATGTGAAGCCAAATGTCACGAGGAAAATGAGAATATGTCTATGGACAATGTTAATGATTGCCTGACTGATTGTCACAAAAGAATCGACTCGTGAAATCAAGTAGCGATTTCACTTTTATGCTGGCTTACTTCGCCAATTCTCTAGAGTCGAGAATTTTATAAACCTTCTCAAAAGTAAACAGCAGAGACCAATCGCTCAAGAATGCTGTATTACTTGCACTGTTGGCCTCTAAGAAAGCTTAACTCACCCCTTGACAATCAAAAATTCATAATAATAATAATAATAATAAAAATGATCTTGCTGAAGCAAACTCCTAGCTGGCACAATGGATTTAAGAATTAACACCAAGAGCTGGCCTACATACCAGTTGTGATTAATATAAGGAGTTGTGCTAACTTGGAATAGAGAAAGTGTGCTACAGTAAATGTGGAGAAATCAAACACGACTGTTACATTTAACAAAGCTCAAGAAAACGAACTTTTAATTTATTAATTACACGAAAACAAATTTACATTACATGAATCTATTAAAAAATCAGAGCAAAGGAAATGCACTCACTCAAGCCAATAGCTAAATAAAGTACTGAGCTGAATAGCAAAATAACCTTAAGCCTAGGAAACAACGTAAAGAAATACTGGTCAGAAGAGATGAGATTGCCACGCTAATAGACTGGGCGTCCGTCACTGGTCGAACACTGCTATCTGCGCTGGCGCTGCTACAGTCGATCACCAGGTTGGTGGGAGATTCAGCAATCCCCCGGATACTGCAGATACTGGAGGTCACTATGAAGAACTCTATCTGCGTTAGGTATCACACTCCGCGCCTGCCAAACTCCGACTGCTCTGTGTTCGAGTGTCCAACACAGATGCGTGTGAAAGGGGCGTGGTTTAACTCAACGGTCAGAAAGGTAAGGATGAGGGAATGATAACTGACAAAATATCGCTCAGTGGAATGCACTGTCTGTACATAGAGACAGTCACTGACGAGACAATGATGAAAGTTTTGACAACTCGATGCAAATGTAAGTGTAGAAGTGGACAGTTAAGAGAATGAGCGAAATTCTATGGATTTCAGATTCGTCCAATCGTTCTGACAATGTCACAAATTGCGATGCTAATTTCACGCGCTAGGAAATTCGTGACATTACGCCCCTGGAAAATCAAATTTTTCCTGGGAAAAATTTGACAATATCTATACTGTATATACTGTATATTGTTATGTCCCAGTCCCCACACTGCCACAGGCTCCAACTTCAGTAGTTCAGTATAGGAAGGACGTTGCTCAGTGAGTCGTTCCTCCTATGGTCAGCCTTTAAGTGTACAGCACACAAGATCAGATGAGGCGAAAATAAACACTGGCTTCTTAAAGTTCACTGTCTTCATTTTCCAAATAACTCCACTTAATGTTTTCCAACTTCACTTCACTGTTCTCTCAAGCACTAGAGCTATACAAACTTCATTAACTGCAATTGCACTTAATACTCGACAACACTTCACTCTTAATGCTTGACCACACTTCACTGTTACTACACTTACTGCTTGAGAACACTGTTTTCACAAGTACCGAAAATATACAGAACTTCTGCAACACTTCTGTGTTTGCCAACAACACTTCACTGCTTTCACAAGTACCGAAAATATACACACTTCACTACACCCAACTAAACTTCACTCAAACTGACTGAGGCCCAACTAAACATAAAACTGCTAGTGTCTCATCCCCTTCCTTATATAAGCTTGCATTATTCAGGAAACTTCTAGCACGAACTCGACGGTGTGACAGTTAACAGCTGCCAACTATGAGACAGGCAATATATGCCAGTCTTCTTACATTACATAACACTCTAAATCAATTACCAAACTTAAATTGAATTACATAGTTTAACGAACAATCACGTAAATAAAACATTATAGAGAAAAAGAGCATAAAAATTAATGCATGACTTACGAAAAACAGCTACGCTCACTAACAGCAGGCAAACTGGAAACTCTGACTCGTACTGAAACCAGCCCATGGAAAACATCTAGAATCAGTGAGATGCTCCTCGATTTCCTAACTGGCAAATCCCCCTTCGTAACAATATACATCCTGGCACAGTCACACAAAATTCACACTGTAGTGTGTGTACTATCCTGATACAGGAGAAA
>JAGKTI010023836.1:0-14628 GCA_018397915.1 Birgus latro
GAGCACCACCTCTTCTCCTCTAAACCTCACCTTCTCTTTCTCACTGAGACTCAGCTGTCTGAGGCAACTGACAGCAAACCCTTTTCTGTATCCTCCTACTTTCTCTATTCTCGTTTCAAAGCCAAAGGTGGCTGTTGCGTATACGTACGCAACGATCTATCTAGCTCACGTGTTCCTGAACTTGTTTCTTCTGAATTCTCTGCTCTCTGGCTTCGGCTTTCCTGTCATTCTCTGACTAAATATATCTGTGCTGTTTACTTATCTCCTAATTCTACTGACTATCAAAAATTCTTTGACTATCTTACTTCTGCGATGGAACACATTCTATCCATTTCTCCTTTCTCTGAAATCTCCATTCTAGGAGATTTCAATGTTCACCACCACCTTTGGCTCTCCTCTCCTTTAACTGATCCACCTGATGAACAAGCCTACATCTTTTCTATCCTTAATGACCTAGAGCAGCTTGTACAGCACCCTACTCGTATCCCTGACCGCCTTGGAGAGAGTTCCAACATACTTGACCTTTTCCTAACAACTAATCCTTCTGCTTACACTGTTCATCTTTTCTCTCCGTTGGGCTCCTCTGATCACAATCTTATTACCTTAACATGTCCAATCGCTCCAGTACGGCCTGTGGACCCTCCAAAGAAACGCCGCCTGTGGCACTTTGGAGCTGCAGATTGGGAGGCCCTCAGGCAGTACTTCTTTGATTTTCCATGGAATGATTATTGCTTCCATGGCCGGGAGCCATCTGAGTGTGCCTTGCGCATTACAGAGGTTATTCTCTCAGGCATGGAAGCATACATTCCTTTCTCATATCCTCTGACTAATGCAAGAAAACCTTGGTTTAATCACGCTTATTCTAATGCTGTCCGCAACAAGGAGAGGGCCTATAAGAGGTACCGGAGCCAACCCACCCCAGAATCACACCTTTTATATATTTCTGCCCAGAATCGTGCTAAGTCTGTTCACTCTGCTAAAAACAATTTCATCCGTGCTAAATGTTCCCAACTCTCCAACTCGAACTCTTCTCGCTCCTTCTGGCACCTTGCCAAAAACCTTTCTAACAACTTTACCTCATCATCCTTCCCTCCTCTTTTCTACTCTGATGGCTCTGTAGCTATTTCTTCTACTGATAAAGCAGATCTCTTTGCTCAGACTTTCTCCTCCAATTCCACCTTAGACGATTCCAGTGCTATTCCTCCATCACTTCCCCCCTCTGACTTCCTATTGTCTGACATTAAAATTTCTTCAGCTGATGTGTTCTCTGCCATTACTGGCCTCAATACTAAAAAGGCATACGGTCCTGATGGAGTCCCTCCTGTTGTCCTCAAAAACTGTGCTTCTGTGCTTACACCCTGCCTTGGTAAACTCTTTCGCCTTTGTCTCTCAACTTGTACCTTTCCTTCTTGCTGGTAGTTTGCTCTCATTCAGCCAGTCCCAAAGAAGGGTGACCATTCCCAACCCTCTAACCATCGTCCAATTGCTTTAACATCCTGCGTATCAAAAGTTTTTGAGTCAATTCTTAACAGAAAACTTTTAAAGCACCTTTCCTGTCACAACCTTCTTTCTGATCGTCAGTATGGGTTCCGTCAGGGGCGCTCTACTGGCGATCTTCTCACCTACCTTTCAGACTCTTGGTCATCCTCCCTTCGGGACTTTGGCAAAAGCTTTGTCATTGCACTTGACATCTCAAAGGCTTTCGATCGAGTCTGGCATAAATCTTTAATTTCCAAACTGCCCTCCTAAGGTTTCTATCCTTCTATCTGTGCCTTCATCTCTAGCTTCCTTTCTGGTCGTTCTATAGCCGCTGTTGTAGATGGCCATCGTTCCTCTCCTAGACCTATCAACAGTGGTGTTCCTCAGGGTTCTGTCCTATCACCTACTCTCTTCCTTTTATTCATCAATGACCTTCTAAGCTGTACATCTAACCCTATCCACTCATATGCTGATGATTCCACCCTTCACCTTTCCATTCGGTTCCCGCAACGTCCATCTCAGCAGTTACTTCAACAAAAAAGGGATGAGGGTCTGATTTGGCTCGTATCTCTGATTGGGGTAAAAATAATCTTGTCATTTTCAATGCATCAAAAACTCAGTTCTTACACATATCAACCCGACAAAATCTTCCTCAGGATTACCCACTAGTGTTTAATAATGAACAGTTATGTCCTGCATCATCCTTGAACATGCTTGGGGTTTCATTCTCTCAGGATTTGTCTTGGAAAGAACATATTACATCTCTTGTGAAATCTGCTTCCAAGAGATTAGGTGTGCTAAGCCGATTCCGTACTTTCTTTACCCCTGCACAGTTGTTGACCTTGTACACGGGTTTTATTCGCCCGTGTATGGAGTACAACTCTCATGTGTGGGGAGGCTCCCCACATGCAGCTCTTCTCAATAGGGTGGAGTCAAAGGCTTTTCGTCTCATTAGCTCTCCTCCTCTTACTGATTCCCTTCAACCATTGTCTCTTCGCCGCACTGTTGCATCTTTATCTCTCTTCTATCGCTACTTCAATGGTCACTGTTCCTCTGGACTGTCTGCTTGCATCCCTCCACCTCTACGATGGGCACGTAGTACCCGTCTAGCAACAAACTCTCATCCCTTTTCTGTCCAATTCTCTAATGCAAGAGTTAACCGTTACTCCCAGTCTTTTATTTATGCAACTGGTCAACTCTGGAACTGTCTTTCTCTGTCTGTATTTCCTACTTCCTATGATCTCCAGTCTTTCAAACGCAGTGTGTCCAGGCATCTCGAATTGAACGGATCTTGAATTTGGCTTTCTTTTGTACTGTTTTTGCTTTTTCTTGGAAGGAACAGTATGCAGGCCCGTGGCCTTTGGTTCCTTCTTCCATGCATAAAAAAAAAAAAAAAGAAAGATACCATTTTACAGGCACAAAAGCATACAGGTAGGAGGGTAAGTAATTCTGTTCTTCTTTGCACACAATAATTGTAAAAAGGTAACAGCCAGTCCCATATTACCCCATTCTGATCCAGATGTGGATATCTGGCAGAAAAAAAAAAAAAATGTTCCTAAGCATTTTGTACTTCAGGTTGTTAGGGGTTAAAAGCAGTCTCAGCTAAAATAATAACTACCATGTACTGTATGCTGTTTGATATTTTATTCAAACTAAAACCAGACAGTGGTTCAGCTGAAAGAAATTCCAGTAGTTAAGGGTTAAGGGTTGAGTGGGCATGACTGTGCTGTATTCAGTTATGGTGATTTTTTTTTCCCCCTCATCGCTCTGCCCTAAGTCTTAGCTGTATTTTTAGACTACGTATAAATTACAGAAATTCCATGAACTGGGGTAGCCTAGCCTCAGCCATGTACACTATTTCTGTGAGAGGTACCTGTACCTGTAACTTGCATAAAATTGTGTGATAGTAGCAGTACTGAAATAAAAGACATTGTTGTATTAGAAAAGTTAAGAAAAAACCTTTGCATCTCAATCATGATATTCTCAGTCAATTGGTGCCGACTGTGGTTTGAGTTCTGGCCACATTCAAGTGTGACAGTGGTGAATGTGATGGAGAGCCTGCTGTGTGAGGAGGACCCATCACTATTGGCCCACTTCATCAGACTCAGGGTCACTGCCGAACACTACGCTTGGACTCCACTTACTTCAGCATTCTCTAGGGTATTATCCTGTGTTCAGTGTGAATGCTTGCTTGCTTGATGTGCATGCATACATGCTTGCCTGTGTGTATTTGTATATACATACTGTATGTGTATGTATATTGTGTGTGTGTGTGTGTGTGTGTGTGTGTGTGTGTGTGTGTGTGTGTGTGTGTGTGTGTGTGTGTATTTACCTAATTGTATTTACCTAATTGTGATATACAGGAAATGAGCTACGCTCGTGGGGTCCCGTCTCTGTTTCTCAGTAAGTCAAATTTTGCCTTAAACTCATTTAAGTTTTTAGACTGGACGATCTCTTTGTCCAGGCTATTCCACAGGTCTATACTGATGTGATCAGCCAGAGATAATCTGTAATTGGTAATCACACCTAAGTCCTTCCCTCTTTCTGTTTTGTGTAGGGTTTTACTTCCTAACTTATAATCCCAGTCAGGTCTTTTACCACTTTTACCAATCTTGATTACATGATGCTTGTCCACATTGAATTCCATTTGCCATGTATTGCTCCATTCATGAAGTTTATTTAATTCTTCTTGTAGCTTTTTACAAGAGTCTGCATTAGTGTGTGTGTTCTTACCTAATTGTATCTTTACAGGAATGAGTCAAGCTCGTACTTTCCTGTGTCTTAAACCATTTTTATTGTACATATCCTTAAATTTATGAATTGTTTTGGCACACTTTGTTTCATTCGGTAGTGCATTCCACTGATCAATTTGCCCTTTTGGGAAACTATATTTCCTTACTTCTTTATCGCCTCCCTTTTTATTCAGTTTTTGCAGTGTCCACTTGCTGATGCATCCCCATAGGTTATGTAATCATTTATGTCTATTTTCTCCTTCCCTGACATGCATTTATATAGCATAATCATATCTCCTCTTTTCCTTCTCTCCTGTAGTGTAGGTAGATTCAGTTTTTTTAGTCTTTCTTCATAGCTTAGATCCCTTAAGCTTGTTACCCGTCTCGTAGTGGCCCTTTCAACTTTTTCAGTCTTATCTACAGTATGTGCTTTTTGAGATGAGGACTCCAGACCACTGATGTATACTCCAGGGTTGGTCTGCTGAATGATATTATCTTTCTTAGCATGTCCTCATTTATGTATGTGAATGCTATTCTCATATTTGCAAGCAGTGTATACATGTTCCGTACCTTCTCACTGATGTGATCAGCCAGAGATAATCTGTAATTGGTAATCACACCTAAGTCCTTCCCTCTTTCTGTTGTGTGTAGGGTTTTACTTCCTAACTTATAATCCCAGTCAGGTCTTTTACCACTTTTACCAATCTTGATTACATGACGCTTGTCCACATTGAATTCCATTTGCCATGTATTGCTCCATTCATGAAGTTTATTTAATTCTTCTTGTAGCTTTTTACAAGAGTCTGCATTAGTAATTCTCCTTTGTATTTTTGCATCATCAGCAAACATATTTAAATAGCTTTCATTTCCAGTGTTGCTATCTATGTCATTTATATACACTAAAAACATAATTGGTGCCAGCACTGAGCCCTGTGGAATTCCACTAGTCATTCCCCTCCATGACGAGTACTGTAATTTCCCTTTAGTACTATTCTCATTTCTCTTTTTTTTTTTTTAGAAAATCTTGCATCCACCAGTACAGTTTGCCTCAGATTCCTCCTTGATGGTACAGTTTCCATAAAAGTCTTTGGTGCGGTACTCTGTCAAATGCTTTCTTGAAATCTATATAGATACTCTGTCATAGTAGCTCAACAGATTAGTAACACATGATTTTCCCTCTCTGAAACCAAACTGTCTTACTGTTATCATATTGTGTTCTAGATGATTTACCCAAACTTTTCTTATCAGCTTTCTAGTACCTTTCTTACAACACTCGTTAGTGATACTGGTCAGTAGTTGAGTGGATTTTGTGTATTCCCCTTCTTGAACAAGGGAACAGTGTTTGCTTTCCTCCAAATATCAGGTAGTTTACCTTGTCCTAAGGATGCCTTGAATATTAAAGATAATGGTTTGCTTAACTCCTTTGCACATTCATGTAGCACCCAACATGATATTTCATGCTTTTCCTTTGTCTGATTTACTTAACTGCTCCTGTATTTCTTTCTCTGATATTTGTATATCTGGTAATATGTGTGGGCATGCATGTTCCATATCATCCCTCTCAAAATTATTTTCTTCTGTTAAATCTGAATGGAAATTCTTATTTAGTGCTTCACAAATAGCTTTCTCTTGTGTACAGTTGATCCCCTCATCTGTAATGGATTGTATTTTATCTTTTACTTTGGTTTTGCTTTGGATGTAATAGCTTCGGTTGATCACTACTTTTATTTATGACGTCTTCCTCAAACTGTCTTTGGGCTTCTCTTCTTATTCTTGTATAATCGTTTCTTGCCTGTTTATAGTGGTTATATACCCTATCACTATTGTGTCTTCTGTATCTATTCCCCAACAAGTCTCTTTTTCCTTTTGATTTCTTACATTCTGTATTAAACCATTTCTTTATTTTCTTTTCTGCTTCTTTGTGCATGGGATGTATTGTACTCCTATTTCATAAAGTTCACAGAATTTTTTATACTGTATATAACATTTAAATCTTGTCCTCTAAGTTCCTTTTCCCAATCTGTTTCTAAGAAGTACTTCTTTAGGTTGTGGTAGTTTCCCTTTTTATAGTATAGGTTGTTTTTGTAACTTTCATTGCTGTAAACTATGTCATATGCAATCCTGAAGTTGCAATTTAGTACTGCATGGTCGCTTTTGCCGAATGGAGGATGATACATTAAACTGTCAATATCGTTTTCTTGCCTAGTAAATATAAGATCTAGTACTGATAGTACATCAAGTCCTGTTTTTCTGGTGCTTTCCTTTACATGTTGCGTTAGGAAAAACTCCTTCACTAGATCCAGGAGCTTTTCGTCCCAACAGCTTTCCTGGCTTATCTAGAGTACTCCAATTTGTATTTGTATTTAAATCTCCAGTTGGTATAATTCTTTCCGATTTCTCCTCCATTCTATGTAGTAATGCTCTTAAACTCTGAATTGTACTCTCTGCCAGATCCTCATATTCGCCTCTTTCCCATGTGTTTGATCTGGGTGGCATGTATTTACCTAATTTACCTAATTGTATTTACCTAATTGTGATATACAGGAAATGAGCTACGCTCGTGGGGTCCCATCTCTGTTTCTCAATAAGTCAAATTTTGCCTTAAACTCATTTAAGTTTTTAGACTGGACGATCTCTTTGTCCAGGCTATTCCACAGGTCTATACATCTATACGGAAAACTATATTTCTTGATGTCCTTCGAGCAGCTTGGCTTCTTTAGTTTCATTCCATGTCCTCTTGTTGCTCTCTCATCCCACACAAACAGATTTTCTCTGTCAATTTTATCTACTCCTATCATGGTCCTGAACACTGCAATCATGTCACCCCTCTCTCTCCTTTCCTCTAAGGAGGGCAAATCCAGCCTTTCCAGCCTCTCTCTGTATGGCAAATCTGCCAGACTAGGGACCATCTCGGTTGCTGTTCTTTGTATTCTCTCAATCTTGGTTATATCTTTCTTTTTGTGTGGGGACCACACTACTGCTGCATATTCTAACCTGGGCCGGATCATGGCCACTATCAATTTTTTCATCATCTCATCCATGTAATGAAATGCCACTCTTATATTGGTCAAGAGTTTATATGTCTCTCTCACTATCTTATTTATGTGCTTTTCAGGTGACAAACTATCCTGGACCAGCACTCCCAAATCTTTCTCTTCTCTCGCTTTTCTAATTGGTTCATTATCCATCAAATAATTCAATGATGGCCTCTTGGTACTTTTACCCATTTCCAATATTTTACATTTTTTTGCGTTGAATTTCATTTCCCACATCTGGCTCCAATCATATATCCTATCCAGATCCTCCTGTAGCATTTTACAGTCCTCTTCAACCTCTACCTTTCTCAAGATCTTTGCATCATCAGCAAACAGGCTTGCGTAGCTGTTCACTCCATCTACCATATCATTTACATAAATCAAGAACATTACTGGTGCCAACACCGAGCCCTGTGGGACACCACTTGTTACTTCCCTCCATCCAGATGTCCTGTCCTTTATTACTGTCCTCATTTGTCTGTCACTCAAAAAGTCTCTCATCCATTCCAGGAGGCTTCCCTTCAGTCCTCCTATATGCTCTAATTTCCATAATAGTCTCTTGTGGGGTACTTTGTCGAAGGCCTTCTCCAGATCTAAGTACACACAATCCACCCAACCGTCTCTCTCCTGTAGCACGTCAATCGCCCTTGAGTAGAAGCTCAACAAGTTGGAGACACATGACATTCCACTTCTGAATCCAAACTGACTTTCAGTCAAAATATTCATCTCTTCCAGATATTTTATCCATCTATCTTTCAGGATTCTCTCACACAATTTCGCAACCATGCTGGTTAGGGACACTGGTCTATAATTCAGGGGTTCTTCCTTGTTTCCTCCCTTATAGATTGGCACCACATTTGCCCTCTTCCATTCCCGAGGCACTTTCCCCTCTTCCAAGGAGCACACAATTAAATTGTGAATCTTATCCGCCAGTTGTTCTCTGCATTCCTTCAGTACCCAATTAGAGATTCCATCCGGTCCTGGGTATAAATTTACCACAGTTACTTTCCTTCCAGATTTATGAATCTCTACTGCAAGCACTTCTACTTGTGAGGGTGTATCTATTTCTATTTCTTTGACTTTTAGATTTTTCTTTGTTAATATAATAATTCCACCTTTTTTTAAGTTCCTATCTCTTCTCCATGTATTGTATTCCTCTAAGTTTAGGATGTTGTTTGATATCCTAGGTGTTAATTTTGTTTCAGTTAGGCAAATAATATGTGGTTCATTTTCTCTGATGTAATCATTCATCTCTAATAATTTAGATACCATTCCATCTACATTTGAATACATCAACTTAATCATCTTGTTTATGTACTTGTCATGACTTGGATCTGCCACCTTCCTCCTTTTTATTCCCTCCTGGTTATGTACCACTTTTGAACCTGCAATCCAATTTCTTTGTAAAAAAATGTATTTTTCTCCTCCTCTGATCTTCCCTCGTTCTTTGTTTTTGCTTCCTTCCTCTTCTCTTTTAATAATTCCATTTCCTCTTGAGTTAGGCGTATTTTTATCCGTACATTTTTGAACTCCTCTTTTTCCATAAGTTTCTTTGCATTTTTTAGTACCTCCTCCACAGTGTTTACACTCTGGAGGGTTACTTTTAGGGATGTTGACTTATTTCTCTCACATTTCCCTAGCCTTTTGTGCTCCTCTGTGTCTTTACTACAGATTCCCACTAATATTTCCTTCAATATGCTCATTACATTTGCCATCTCTTTTTGTCTCTCAAGATCTTTTTTTTTTATTTCTTTCTCACTCTGTACCAGTGATTACTGTAGATTTGTTGATATCTGCTGAATCTCTGACCAATTTGGGATTGTTTTGGATTATTATTTTCACTTCCTTTTTAATGCTTTTTTCTTCAACTCTTTCTTTCTTTACTTTCACCATTTCATCATACGTGGTTTCCACATCATTTTTGTAGCTTTGCATCGCTTCATTCACCTGGATTATCTTCTCCTTAATATCACTGCTCTGATCTATCAGATTGCTTACTTGCCTAATTGTCTCTGTATCATTTTTGAACTCCTCCATGATACTCTTGTGGTTGACAGCTGTACTTGCCATTTCACTACTTTCCTTCTAAGTGAACCCACTTCAACTGTCAGCTCATCTGTTGTTGTGTCTTTCTTGTTTACTCCCTTTACTAATTTTTCTATTACCTCATTCTGCTTGTGCAATTGTTTCTTAATTTCATCCATTTCACTCGGAAATGCCATCTCCAATCTCTTTACCCATTCTGCCAGCTTATTGTACTTCTCCATTTCAACCAGTTCCTGGTAAAAATCATCATCCTACTTTCTACCTTTATCTCTTTTCATAGCTCCTTCCAAACTTGCTTTACTAAAGTAGGTGGCTATCATGTGGTACTAAGAGCACAGATTCTACTTACATTCCACAGCGTGTAGACAAAACACAATCAGCTGATCAGGCACATTCCCGCACTACTTTGTTCATTTTGTTATTTGAACAACAGTCTTACTTAAAGCTTCCTCTTTTATATTAGGACACCATTTAGTTTAACCTGGTACAGAGCTTGACTCATATAAAGATACTAATTTAGGTATGGCCTGTTGTTGGCCAGGCTTGGCCAAGCGCGGAGTGATGTAACATACGTCCTCCCTGCTCGGTACCTCGTGTGTGTGTGTGTATTTATGTGTGTGTGTGTGTGTGTATATTTGTGTGTGTGTGTGTGTGTGTGTGTGTGTGTGTGTGTGTGTGTGTGTGTGTGTGTTCAGTGCATTTTAATATTTTAAGTTTAATTTTCGTAGTTACTTCCCTTTCACCCCACCATGTCCAAGGTACTGTATGGTAAGACCAGGTACCATATAGAGTTTTTAATTACTTTTCTCACTCAAGAGGGATAAATTACTTCTTTTTTCTCTTATTTTTTTGTAGCAGCATAGGGATTTGGTGATTCCCTCACCCATATTTTCATTGCAAGACTCTTCATACATCCAGCAATACAGAAGGAGGAGAGATTGTACCTGATGTTCCTTTTTTCTTCAAAGTCTTGTCCCTGAAGCAGCTGTACCTAGAGCTTGGAGTTTCATTTTCCTTTAATTCATGTCTTTAAAGAGGCTTTGCAGCCAAAAGTAAAATATGCCCGCTATCCCACTTATTTACTTCACATGAAGGGCATATTAGTCACTTTCCTGGGCATATCAGTCACCCTCCTGTGAGACACATCATATCAGCACAAATTAAGTGTGGGCAAAAGACTGACTTTGCTCTCAGCCTAAAAAAGTTAGACATCAGAGGGCAGTGAGATGTAGAAATGGTGAAATATTTGGTGAACTTATGTCCATGACTGTACCTGGAGCCTTCTTATTCCTTTTATTCATATTAGTAAAGAAATTGTAGCTGGGGCCACATTTTTCCTCTGATTCATTTACCTAAACAGATTGTAGCTGGATCTTCATTTGCCCAGATTAGTGTCCCAAGTGATGCTAGGGTTGTGCTCAGGATGTACCCATCTTATGTGAATGTGGAAATAAGTAGTGGTTAACTGGTGATTTTTTTTTTTTTAATACCATAATGTATACTTCAGGATATTTATCTAACATACTAGTATTCCTTCATTAAAGTAGAAATTTTTAGTACTGTACTGTATTCCATTCTTACTGCCAGCTGACTGCATTATTCAGCTCTGAAAGAAGCTCTCAGTCATGATGTACAGTAAACTTCCTAGTATCTGTGTGTGCATTATCCAAATCACATCATTATCCATGACAATTGCCCTTTGTTGACATTAAGGTGGAGGACAGGGAGGAAATGTAATCATCATCTCATTGCCACTGCGGTAACACACGGGAAGATAAAGATGTCTGATCAGCATTAGAGGGTGTCCAAATACAGTACCATACAGTTTTATATAAGTTTATTCATGTTTTATATATCTAGGGTTGGTGGCATTACTATCAAAGAAGAGGGAGAGTGGCCATGTGTGGTTTGCTACAAGGGCATGGGAAGTAATTCCATCTGATTCAGTGTTTGTGATAACTGGGCACATAAGAGATGTAGTTGTAGTAGCGGTAGACTGTGAGATGATGCTGATTTCACGTATGCGGTGTGTCGGGGGAGAGCATGTGGAGGGTGTCAAGCATGATAGAGTTGATCTTGCTTGTGAGACTCTTGAGTGTGGAAGAGTTTTGTTACTTGGGAGACATGTTACATGCTGGAGGAGGGGCTGAAGCTAGCTCTGTGGCTAGAGTGAGGAGTCATTGGAAGAAGTTCAGGGAGCTGTTGCCTCTCCCGACATTGAGAGAGCTCTCCCTCCATGCTAATGGATCTTCGTTTGCGGCTTGTGTTAGAAGTGTAATGCCGTATGGTAGTGAGACCTGGGCAGTAAAGGAAGAGGATATTTGCAGGCTTAAACATACAGAAATGACAGTGATTAGGTGGATGTGCAGTGCATCCTTGAGTGCAAGGCCTGAGGGGGCTAGGTTTACATTGGAGAATTAACCCCCAAAGACCACAAATTGTCGACCTGCCTACCCCTGGAACTGCAAAAGGTCCGATTTTTCAACTTTCACCAAGGTAAATTTTGGTCTTATAGATTTCAAAAGCATGATTTTACACACCAGAATATGTATATTTTACTCTCATATGTCTAATGGTTACTGCATTATCAGCTGTTAAAGAACGTCAAAAATAAAAATTGATACTCGCGTATTGAGAAAGGGAAAAAAAATGCACCAAAGTATATTTTGGTGTTATTGATTTGAAGAGCTTGATTTTATACACCAGAAAACGTATATTTCACATACATATGTTTAGTGGTTACCTCACTGTCAACTGTCAAAATTAAAAAAGGTTACCTCTTGCTATGAGAGAGAATGGGATGTCATAAGGGGAAATAGGGAGGGGAAGGGGAGTGTAAGGGGACATCAGGAGGGAGGGAAAGGGAGGGAATATGCCTGCCACACACAGCCAATACTGTCTAGAGGGGGTATGGGGGGTAGTTTGAATGGGAGGGGGCACAGAGGGCAGGATTCAATAGGGCAGAAGGAGATGGAGAGATTGCATGGGTGAGTTCCCTCCCCACACTCGGGGAGGGGGCCAGAGCATGCCTCCCACCATCTGATCTCTTACTTCCCATTGGCTAGGTACCATTTACATCATAAGTGAGGCAGGGTCACAACTCTGCAGTTCCATGATCGTCGGACATAGGACTTCACTCACCAAGTTTGGAAAGCAACAATCGTCGGATGTAGGACTTTAAGGGTTAAGATAAAGGATGCGACTGAAGTGTATTGTTGTTGTGATGAAGAGAGGTAGATTGAGATGGTTTGGACATGTGGAGAGGATGAGGGATGACAACTGGGTGCAGATTGTGAGAGGTGTGAATGTTGGAGGTAGGGTTGGGAGACGCAGACCGAAAAAGACCTGGGACAAGGTCAAAGAGTGTGACCTCAGGGATAAAAAATTGAATAGGGAGGCTGCCAGAGGTCAAGCAGCATGGAGAGCTGCCATAGATGACCAAGGCTGATGCGTGGAAGCATGCTTGAGCCATTAGAAATGAAACTAAACTAAACAACCTTTTTTATTGTGGCTTTGTAGGCAAAGATAATTTTGAGGGCTATTGTGCCATAAATAAGGGGTTTAGGATGCTAGTACTGCATTATACCCCACTTGTTCATAAAGGTTTTGGCTCTGTTAGTACATCAGACACTCATTATACAATGAATAGGCATGTGATGAATCACTTACACAGCCAAGAAGTTAGGACCATTTTTTTTATATACAGTAGAATTCCTGCTTATATGATCACTGATATGCAAGCTTACAGTCATTTGTTTGTTCCAAGATGGCCTTTGAGCCCTTCACTATTAGGGTGAGGAGACTGTAGCACCAGTCGAGCAGGGCAGTACTCCCAAGGAGGATGGAAATCTGATGACAGGGAGAGCTGGAGCTCCCGTTTCATCAGCCCTCAGGACTTGTTCCTGACCATCCTCCTTTGCTGAACTTTTTCAGTGTCTCAGTTACACAGAGAGTAGACCAGCATGCTCTCCAATACAAGTTTCTCTAACTGTCAACACCAAACTACATACACACTTCACACTACACTTCCTTTTCAAAATTTATCTTCGAAATGGCGCACAAAAATCATGCCTCGGAGTCCCCAGGGGGGGGACCATAAATGCCCCCACCATCCGCCCCTCTCCCGGTGACGACTCAAAGAGCTGCCCGGAACCACTTTCTGACTCACTCCTTCTTCATTTCTGTAACATTTGCGGCCTTTCCTGTAATTTTCACGCTGTCGAGCACCACCTCTTCTCCTCTAAACCTCACCTTCTCTTTCTCACTGAGACTCAGCTGTCTGAGGCAACTGACAGCAAACCCTTTTCTGTATCCTCCTACTTTCTCTATTCTCGTTTCAAAGCCAAAGGTGGCTGTTGCGTATACGTACGCAACGATCTATCTAGCTCACGTGTTCCTGAACTTGTTTCTTCTGAATTCTCTGCTCTCTGGCTTCGGCTTTCCTGTCATTCTCTGACTAAATATATCTGTGCTGTTTACTTATCTCCTAATTCTACTGACTATCAAAAATTCTTTGACTATCTTACTTCTGCGATGGAACACATTCTATCCATTTCTCCTTTCTCTGAAATCTCCATTCTAGGAG
Source organism: Birgus latro (assembly GCA_018397915.1). Lineage (NCBI taxonomy): Eukaryota > Metazoa > Arthropoda > Malacostraca > Decapoda > Coenobitidae > Birgus > Birgus latro. Next base: position 13,878 of record JAGKTI010023836.1, read on the forward strand.
ATTTCAATGTTCACCACCACCTTTGGCTCTCCTCTCCTTTAACTGATCCACCTGATGAACAAGCCTACATCTTTTCTATCCTTAATGACCTAGAGCAGCTTGTACAGCACCCTACTCGTATCCCTGACCGCCTTGGAGAGAGTTCCAACATACTTGACCTTTTCCTAACAACTAATCCTTCTGCTTACACTGTTCATCTTTTCTCTCCGTTGGGCTCCTCTGATCACAATCTTATTACCTTAACATGTCCAATCGCTCCAGTACGGCCTGTGGACCCTCCAAAGAAACGCCGCCTGTGGCACTTTGGAGCTGCAGATTGGGAGGCCCTCAGGCAGTACTTCTTTGATTTTCCATGGAATGATTATTGCTTCCATGGCCGGGAGCCATCTGAGTGTGCCTTGCGCATTACAGAGGTTATTCTCTCAGGCATGGAAGCATACATTCCTTTCTCATATCCTCTGACTAATGCAAGAAAACCTTGGTTTAATCACGCTTATTCTAATGCTGTCCGCAACAAGGAGAGGGCCTATAAGAGGTACCGGAGCCAACCCACCCCAGAATCACACCTTTTATATATTTCTGCCCAGAATCGTGCTAAGTCTGTTCACTCTGCTAAAAACAATTTCATCCGTGCTAAATGTTCCCAACTCTCCAACTCGAACTCTTCTCGCTCCTTCTGGCACCTTGCCAAAAACCTTTCTAACAACTTTACCTCATCATCCTTCCCTCCTCTTTTCTACTCTGATGGCTC
>JAGKTI010023837.1:0-14627 GCA_018397915.1 Birgus latro
ATAAAAGGGAAGGGAATGGCCAAAACTACAGCTCCATGAGGGTTCAAAGTCTGCTGGCACTCGGCGGGTTAAAATGATTTCTGCTAGGTACACTATTACAGGACTTATATTGTTTCTGCACTGCTGAATTGAGTGGACTGTGCAATGGGACGCTGCACACTGAAGTAGGTGCTCGTCGACTCGGATTTTAAGTGGGCAAATTGTGCTACCAACATACCCCGCCTGGCAACTGGGGCAAGCAAAAAGACAGACGACTGACAAGCCAATGTCAGCTGGCATGTAATTTTTGAAATGAAAGAAACTACTAATTTAGAAAAAGTTTGTAGGTATGAATCAGTACTCTTCATCAGGATAAAATTTACATAGTTTCTTATCTAATGACTGTTGCATCAGCTTAGAGATGTCAACAAGGAATGGAATGTGTAAGTAGACGGCCTCTTTGTTGACAGTGGGGACCCGTTGCTTTGGCTGGTGGTTACGATTGAGATAATTCATGACTTGTTTATCACACAGGTGGAAACTATAACCATTATGGTAAAAGAAATTCCTTAAAATGAGACTTCATTATGAGAATGAAAATAGCTACTGGTAGATGAAATATTGAATGCTCGGTGCAGCAGAGATTTGATGGCACCGAGTTTGAAATTAAAATGGCAAAAACTGAAGAAACCGATACCCAGTCCTGAGAATGCGGGTTTCTGAAAAACAGAAAAAACAAGGCCATTGTCACATTTCTCTATACTGAGGTCTAAAATGGAGAATTTAATGTCAACTGCCAATTCTACTGTAAAGGTGATATTCCTGTGTTGAGAATTTATGTATTCTAAAAATTTATCAGCTTGGCATTTGCTCCTAAAAATCACAAGTGTGTCATCAACACAGCATCTAAATAAAATGGGTTTAAGGGAGGTAGGGCAATCATTTATCCAGTTCACATGAGAGCATAAAAACATATTTGCAAATGTCGGACCAAGAGGAGAATTTTAGAATCTCTGTATATTAAGAAATTAAGCCATGCTTTCATAACACAATATCCGCTAATCCCCTAAGTCTTGTATAAATTACATTCACATAGAAAACATTTAAAGTAGACTATAGTAAAGACTTTTGCCTTTTTCTCTCTTTGTTTTAAAATGAACATAGGTTCTTATATGATAAGCTAAATACATATTTAACTCTCAGAAGAACTTAGAATACTTTTCACTTTTGGGTATACTGTACCATTTGTATTGTTCCACTTTTAGGTCACTGAAGATGGCATGAAGATGTCAAAACATCTGACAATGAATACTGTTATCACTGAAGTTGACACCTGAGTATACAGGTACGACCCAGAAACCAAAACACAGTTGTTCCAGTGGAAGCACGCAGGGTCGCCTCAGCCACAAAAAGCACGATAGGGCCATAACAAGGTGAAATGCTTTTTTTTTTTTTTTTTTTTTTAAATAAACTACCACGGTGTTTCACGAATATGCACCAGTAGATCAGCCTGTCAACAAACATTACTACCTCGACGTTATCTGTCGTCTTCGTGACACAGCTCAGCAGGAAAGACCAGAGCTTTGGAAAGTGGCAAGCTGGAAGCTGCACCATGACAATGCCCTTGCCCTTTCTTCTCAACTGATTAAGGAACTTCTGGCTGAGCACAACATTCCGCAGGACCAGCAGGCTCCTTACTCACCCGACATGGCTCCGAGCGAATTTTGGTTATTCCCCAAGCTCAAAACTCAGCTGAAGGGTTCCCGATTTGAGAAAGAGAAGAGATCATGATGAATGCAATGAAGCACCTGCAGAAGATACCGAAAACCGACTTTGAAAAATGTTTCAGGCAGTGGAAAGAATGCTGGGCTACGTGTGTCAAGTCAGAAGGGGCCTATTCTGAGGGGCATTAAGGTCCTAGTTCAACAGGTTAGCTATTTATCTTTTTAGAGCCTAAGGTAGGAAACTTCTGAACAGACCTCGTACATATGTCTTTTCCTGGAGTATGTGTGGCATCATGTGGACTCTATTACCTCTGGGAGTCTTCAAATAAGTTAAGCACATGCACCAAGCCACTCTCCATTTCCCACTTTTAAAGTATCCTCTGCTTCACTTAGAACACTATCAGAAAGGTCATTAATATCATCTTCATGTTCATCACTCTAATTTTGATTATCTTTGCTCATCTTGAGAGGAGGGGGGGGAATGCACTAACCATTCCCTATTTTGATGAAAAATTGTCACTGTTCCTCTTCTCCCATCAGTTCAGATTTACTGTGCCCAGATAGCAGGAGACACAAAACACCAACATCCGAAATGATTGAGTGAATGCCGGACATGGGAGGAACTAAACAGTAGAGTGGTGAGCTTACCCAGACATACCTAAAGTAGCAGGCAAGCGAGCTAGCCCTCCCAGGTTTCCCTATACATTATATGAATGTCTGATGTTTGACTGACATGAGTCACAGCCTAGCGTACCTGGGCTGTCATGCCTTTTGACAATTAAGCTCGCTCTTTCTCTACCTGTAACTTTTCCTTATCATGGCAGGCACACATCTCCCATCTATCTGTACATAATACCATCACCCTTTTCTGTCATAATCTGATGCAAGAGTTAACTGGTACTCTCACGGCCATATATTAGCTACTAGTCAACTCCAGAAGTGTCTTCCTCAGACTCTCTTATTTCTTTGCCTGTGACCTCCAGTCTTCTAAATGCAATACATTTAGGAAACCTGAAATTAACTGATTTTTATTTTGGCTTTCTTAAGATCAGGTTTCTTTGGCAGAAGCAATCTAGCAGAATCCTAGCTTTTGGTTTTCTTTTTAGCACAGAGATGAGTACTTTTATTCTCTTACATCCCAGGACCAGAGATACTTCAAGGACAGAAACCTGAAATCTGTATGAAGACTAAACTGTTAAGAAGTTCAGCTTGAACCTTGGATCTGTGACCATCTCTGCCTATGAGTGAATAATTATGTGGCTAGCTATCATGCTTGTAGCCTCACATCACTCCCCTCTCAAGTCTGTGCCTCACATGTCAATGATAGCCTTCCACATCCAATTATGTTACTAAATCAAAAGCATTATCCAAATAAATGATAACTTTTTTTAATCAAATATTCATTATCACCATCCGGACCTCCTCTCCCACCTTAGGACAGGGAAAGAAGTAGTAACATCCAGACAGCCCAGGTTTGCCCAATCCAATGGGCCACATTTCCATTCACTCATCTTTCAAGCCCCTGGAATCCTGGCTCGCCTCACCGACTTCCATACCTATCTTCCTCACACACTCATCCACTATATCCCTCCACCTTCTCCTTGGCCTACCTCCCCTTCTCCCTCCTTCAAATTCGCTCACATATACAGTGCTTCCTCCAATTTTGCGAGAATATGGTCGACAAAAACCCTCGCAAAATCAAAATTCCCAAAATTCAAATAATTAAATATATGAAATAAAGGCAAATTGGTCGACATCACCCCAAGGTAAGCGCTTTTTCCCACTCTTTCTCTCGACTCTACCTCTTAATTTTACGATGATAAATGAAACAAACACGAACTGATGTACTGTACAGTGATATTAATGAGAAAACATCATAGGTAAGAAACATAAAAAAAAAAAAAATGCATTTACACTGATGTGAAGATTGGCTTGGTGTACGGGACTGGTGGCGGGGCGAGGCTTGGCTACTGTCGCCCCGTGGGGCCTAAGTCGTCACTATCACTGTTGGCAGATATTTCCACATCTTGCTGTGTTTTTTCTGCCTCTCTCATGAATCCCTCGAAGTCAGAATCGTCACTGAGGTCATCAGAATGAAAAAGGTTAGGGATGCTAGGATCACTGGCTGCTTGGAGAGGGGTGACAGGACAGCTTGTCGATAGGGCAGGGTTTCTTGGGGTTCTCATTAATTTTATGATTAGAGACTGCTTCCTCTTGTTAACCCCATCTCTGTGTAGGTCAGCATAAAAACGAAGGGCCCTGTCAACACCATGGCATGCTTACTGAGCCTTAAATTGTCACATTCGTTGTTCACGATGGTTTTTTTCAGCTGGTCAATGACACCGAGAATATTGGCCAGGTTATGCATCGTTAATTCTCGGCCGCTTCGCTTTTATGCTAACCTACACAGAGATGGAGTTAACAAGAGGAAGCAGTCTCTAATCACAAAATTCAACAGAACCCCAAGAGACCCTGTCCCATCGACCAGACGTCCTGCCACCCCTCCCCAAGCAGCCAGCGATCCTAGCATCCCTAACCTTTTTCATTCTGATGACCCCAGTGACGATTCTGACTTCGAGGGATTCATGAGAGAGGCAGAAAAAAAACAGCAAGATGTGGAAATATCTGCCGACAGTGATAGTGATGACGTAGGCCCCGCGGGGCCACAGTAGCCAAGCCTCGCCCCGCCACCAGTCCTGTAAACCACCCCAGTCTTCACATCAGTGTAAATGCATTTTTTTTTTAAATGTTTCTTACCTATGATGTTTTCTTATTAATATTATTGTACAGTACATCAGTTCATGTTTGTTTCATTTATCATCGTAAAATTAAGAGGTAGAGTCGAGAGAAAGAGTGGGAAAAAGTGCTTACCCTGGGGTGAAGCCGACCAATTTGTAGTCAGCACTGCCTCACTCGCCACTGAACCTGATGTGTTTAAACCCCTTCCTTTTGAGGAACTGGCATAGCCACCCATTCGATGCCTTGAAAGATTTTGTTGGAGGATTAATGGCTTTTTTAAGGCACGTGTGATAGAATATCTTTGCCTGCTCCCTTATATGGCGCCCATCTAATGAAACCCCTTCCTTTTCCTTTCTTTGAATGTAGTGAGCAAGATATCTTTCCATTTTTATTAGCACTTCTTTGTTGTCCACCAGCATTCTATCATCAAATTGAGCACCTCCATAGTTATTAGCTGCTTGCTTGATTTGTTCACTGTTCTTTAAAATCATTCTCACTGTCGATTCACCAACACCAAACTCCTGACCAATAGCAGAATTACCTTCACCTGCTTTTTTCCTTTCAATCATTTTCAGTTTGGTCTCCAAAATTATTTTCTTGTTCTTCTTACCCGCTGGCGCCATGATAACATTCATGCAAGGTTAGACTGCTGGGGTATTGCGAGGAGCACCACGAAATTGTGAGGGTCAGTGACCTTGGTGGGAAACAGGTGCAAACAAATGTGGCGTGGCAGCAGATCACTGAACTAGGAGGCTCAGTACGCCCAATGAACCATGATGTCACTACTCGGGGTGGCAAAGTAGTGCGGGAAGACGACTCTTTCACCACTCGACCTTGCAAAGTGTGTGATCAGTCGCAAAGTTTATAAATGTTAAAAAATACATGACTTTTGGAACTACCTCACAAAACTGGTGAATCACAAAGTTAAAGTTCGCAAAGTTGAAGGATGTACTGTACCTTTTTCCCCACTCGACTGTTATCCATTCTCTCCACATGACCATACCATATCAGTACACTCACTCCAATTCTGGTTTCCACAGACTTCCTCACTCTGCATCTTTCACGAATCACATTATTTTGTATCCTATCCACTCTCTGTATCCATACATTCCTCAGCAGTCCCATTTCCACTGCTCTCACTCTTGACTTTTCATTTTCATGTCACACCATAGTTTCACATCCATAAGTTGACACTAACACACCTTCATGTAAGCCTCGTGCAGCTGCAACGCTCAAGTCTCTGTTTCTTATCAAGACCATCATAGCACCAGCTACTTTCCATCCTTGTGTCACTTTATTTCCAATTCTTTTGCACATTTTCCTCTCTTTTCTATCACTGTACCCAGGTATTTGAACTCTCTCACCAATTCCAGTCTCTCTCCATTCATTCTAACATCACACTGGGAGTAACCTTCTCTCTCAATTTCCATCACTTTACTCTTTTCTAAATTTACCCTCAAGGCATGATGCTCACAGACATCAGCAAAACTCTTCACTAGTCTACCAAGTTCTTGTGTGGTATTTGCAAGTAGCACTGCATCATCAGCATACAACAAATCTGAGATATTCCATCCATCACCATTCATTACCAATGCCATCCCTCTTTCCATTCCTCATGTTTTCACTTCTCTCATACCTCATCCATGTACTATTGCAGACACCCGTTTCTGACCCTCTTAATGTCTGCCTGGTGCTATCTGGCAACCAAACTGCAGTAGGGTGTTTAATTTTTGAATGAACTCTGGCACTGTTGGTAGCCCTGACTGTGATTGGGGTGGGTAATATACATTTGGTTGCATATATGTGGGTTAATATAGGATAAATGTAAAAGATATTATACCTATTTCCTGCAAATATTTATTGTATATTGCTGGATCCCGTACCACAACCCCACACCGTAAAGTGTGCTTGTATTATGATTACGCCAAAACTGAAGCCCTGGCAACATTCAAATGGCAGGCCTACCAAACGTTGGTAGGTGATTACAGTGGAGAAGCAAAATAGAACCAAAAAATACGGGAAAATATTTGGCAGTTGAATGATGTTAATCACATTATAACTGTGACACCCTCAATATATATACAGTAAAACCTCGATATAACGGACTTCAGTAGACCAGAATTCGCTTTTATCGAACTCAAGGACCTACCGGACTAAACTCCTATATATCAGAAAAAGTCCGATATAACCAGAAAGCAGTCCGGACTGCCTGACAACTTCAGCTATGTTCACCACAATAAGACAAGTAAAAGACATGTTTTTCAGTGCACAGTACAGTATTATTATACCATCTGATTAATATAGTGAAGGTATAACACAGTACAATACTGCAATGGTGGTGAAAACTACCGATGCAATCCGGACTAATGTCTGATATATCGGAAAAAGTCCGGATTAGCAGGGGTAAGTCCGGATGTCGCTTTTATCAGAAAATCGCATATTTCGGACTGGCCTGAGCCCCAATTAGTCCGTTATAATGAGGTCTTACTGTAATCGTTTTCGTTCGTTTTTGAAGGCTGCAACATGCTTGCATGCGTCGGCCTTTTTGGATTGGAGCGTGTAGCATTTTATGACCGGATGCCCTTCCTGATGTCTACCAATGACCCTTGGGTGGATTCGATCCTCCGACCATACGGCCAGAGCGGAGTGTAAAAAAATATTAAAACTCAGGGCAGCAAAGGAGGCATGGATATGTAGACGCAAGGAATCAGAAAGGTTGCCCACCCTTCACCACCAACCAGCAACACCATCCACCCACCGACTCAAGCTTTCCCTGACCCAAAATATTTTCCCCTCCCATAAATATACAATCCATCAGTTTTAATTTCAAGAACCGAATCACTGTATTACCATGTATTGTGAACCTATGTCATACCATATCCAATGTAGTGATGACAGCCAGTCGCCTTTTTATTGTAAAATGATATAAAACATGGATAACACTCTTGTAACCGTTATTGTGATACCATAACGGTTATTGTTATATAATAGGTGTAACAACACAGTGCTTACAGTCATTATGAATACAGTTGACATGATAATGTGCACAGATGTCAGTCCATAGTTGTAGCTGTAAACTGGAGCATCAAAAGAGCTACTGCATCCATCCAGCCATTTTCCAATAAAACTTCCTCTCTATCACAGGACCGCCATTACAGAGCAGAGACCCTCATTATGAAACATTGTTGATGCATTGTCTATTGTAATTGAGAGGTCCCATAACATTCCACACATCACTGCTAATGTGGAGTTAATATTAGGAAAGGCAATCCCAAGTGCCAGGTTGTGGTTCCCGGAAGTAGTGAAGTGTTTGGATAATTCTCAATAAGGACACTGATGCCAACATCTTCACACCAACGCATGTTACTCAAATGTGTATTACCACTCAGTCATGCAAAACAGGTGGGATACAATAAACATAGACATTCATCAATCATCATCATCCAATCCTACGTTGCCCCATGAGGAGTGTAGAAGCCAGTGGCTAGGCAAGTTGATCCTGACATTTAAGATGGGAGTGAACAGCCTCACTCATCCCTGAGTGGCATTAGGAAAGCAATAAACCCCAACAGCCCCTTGGATATACACCTGCACCAGCTCAATCCGACTGGACCACCGTAATTACCCATTAAACCACCAGGTGTAAAAATTTGGTTATATGGTTACCATCCAGCATAGTAAATGGTTTCCTGGTGTACAGGAAACCATTTGGCTTGTCACTGAGTGTACAGTCACTCACAGGCAGAAGGAAGAGGAAAGAATGAAGGAAAGAAAGACAGAAGAGGGAGTGTAAAGTCACCCGTAGGCAGAAGGACGAAGAAAGAATGGAGAGAGAGACAGAAGAGGATGGAGAGACAGAAGAGGATGGAGAGAAAGAAGAATGGAAGGGAGGAAAGGGCAGACACCCGAAAGCAGCACTACATCAAGTGAGTGGATGGTGAGAGCCACCATCTACACACAGTAATAATTTGATTAGGCCATCGAGGACACTACATACACCTTGTAATGCTACCACTGTAACTCTGTCCAGGAATATTATACAAAACACAGTCATTACCTGATTCACAACATCTACAACAGAACTGCTCATCAGCCAACATATGGTGTGGGTAATATCATAACATCAGAACAACCGCACACCGCAGGAAGGAGCATAGTGGCAGTGCCGTAGACAAAGTATTGATGGAACTCAGAAGCTATGAATGAACAGAGGGCAACGAGACTCAACATGGAGATGCAGCAGGAAAGAGTCTCTCTGCGGAGTGGAATTGTCAGAAAGAGAGAGTGGCAGAAGCTTACGTGAAATTGCAGCACTCTTTGGTATTTCTAAAACAACGGTGAGGTTATTGTTGAGATGATGGAAGGAAAGTGGGGATTTATGTGATCTCCCCAGGGGAAGAGGAGCATGGAAAACCACCCTTGACCAAGACTGGCAAATGCTAGAAGCAGTTGGTCACAACACATTTACAAATGCTGTATCAATAACAGAGACATTGCAGCTGGACGTGACTCCCCGCACTGTAAGACGACGCCTGCATGAATATGGTATTCATCACCGGACACCTGTGAAAAAGCAGCAATTAACTGAATGCCACCGCAAAATGAAGCTGAGGTTTGCAGAGCAGCATGCCCAGGATGATTTGGAGTAGAGGAATAATTGCAGGTTATACCTTAGTTTTTTAAATTACAGTACCTATGTTTCTATTGCTTTCATTATGTTTCTAGTCAAGGAATCTTTATAGTGGAAGGGCAAATTTTACTCTCTGCACCCATAAGGTGGTTGAATTACAAAGATTGTTATATCTATCTACAGTATTGCCAGACGCCTTAATCCCGTAAGGGGTGGCCCCAAACAAATCGCCTCCATGTCACCCTGTCCCTCGCTATTTCATTGTCCTGCTCCCAGCTCACACCCCCCTCTCTCATATACCTCTCCATCCCTCCATCTCATCCTTGGCCTCCCCCTCCCTCTCCCCCCTCAGCCTCACTCACATACACTCTCCTCATCAGTCTCTCACTCTCCACCCTCTCCACATGGCCAAACCATCTCAATATGTTTCTCCTAATGCTTCCTATCACATCCACATCCACACCACAACATTCCTTCACTTCCTCATTTGTCAGTCTGTCTCTCGATGTGACTCCACATGCTCCTCTCAAATAACTCATTTCCACTGCTCTCACTCCTGACTTCTGTCCCTCCAACATGGTCCAAGCTTCACTTCCATACATTAGAGTTGGTATCACAATACTGTCAGGTAGTAGCTTTTTCACTTCCGTGCTCACTTTCCTGTTTCTTATCACTGCTTTCCAAGAACCAGCAACCTTTCTCCCTGTTGTACCCTTTCAAGCACTTTACCCTCTAAACTTCCATCCCTACTCATCACACTACCCAAGTACTTAAATGCACTCACATTTTCCATTTCCTCCTCATCCAACCTCACTGTACAATCACTGACTTCACTTCTCTCGAATACCATAACTTTACTCTTCCCTACATCCACCTTTAGATTCCATTTCTTACACGCTCTCCCAAACCCGTTCACCAAGCCTCGCCGCTCCCCTTCGTCTTCACTTAACAACACAGTATCATCTGCAAACAACAGTACAGGAAGTTTCCAAACACTACCCTCTCTCACTAGGGCTGCTCCAGCATCCACTGCCCCACCTTGTATCTCTTTTATAACCCCATCCATATACACAATGAACAACCATGGAGACATGACACATCCTTGTTTCAATCCAACCTTCAAATAAAAAAATTCACTCAGTTCACTATCCACACCCACTGCAGCCTTAGCACCCTCATATACTGTATACTCTTCACGGCCTTCGACAACTTTCCATCTACTCCATATGAGGCGTGTAGTGGCACAGGGGCTTACACGCCAACATGCCCGTTTATGAAGCAAGCATGGCAACGCATTCAGCAAGTCTTCCCCTATCACGTGGTACAATGTGTGAAAGGAAACTCAACCATCCAGCAGGGCTACAGAGGGATGAGCATGTTGTATCATGTACTGCGAAACCTTCCTATCAACTCCAGATCTCGGTCCACACAAGGGCTTAAGCACGAGAGCCTACCGACCAATGAGAGCCCATCTAGCAGCCGCCATTATTTTGGTCCCACTGCTCAACCAATCCTGTGAGTTCTACTGTCCCCCGGCATGGAAGTCACACTTCCCCACCATATGTTCTGACACCGACGACAATATCCTCAACTATTAACTCACCCCCCCTCCCATCACTCCAAGCACATCATTCATCCTTGGACTAGTGAGTACAATGATGAGTATTATAAAAATAATCATAATGTCTCACATTCCAGGAAATAAACATAAGGTAGTGAAACAATATTAATATTTACAATATTTAAAATAATTATTATTTACAATTAGAATTCAACAAATAAGAGCAGTCATCATGAAACTCTAACAGCTTCCTTATTTCTATATAGCTAAAAGTTCTTTTGATTAGTTTACTATACACCTATATGACTGTTGAAAATGTAAAAACAAATGGGAGGGATGATTTTGTGTTGTTATATTTAATTTTGTGTTTTTATTTTTACTGAAATGAAAAATACATACATACCATTAAAAAGGACTTTTTAAGAGCTCTATTTTCATATATTATTCATTGGGTTTATCTTAAAAATAATGCGGTAACCACTGAGCAACTTTAGCTTTTAATTACTCAAAACTAATTGTGCGGTGCTTAAGCCCCTGTGCCATTACAAGCCTCATATATTCTTGATACTTTCACACAATCCTGGACTATCCACCCTGTCATATGCTTTCTCCAAATCCATGAAGCCGCATACAACTTCTTTCCCTTCTCTAGAAACTTTTTCCCTAAAGATCTAAGGAAGAATATCTGATCTACACAACCTCTTCCCTTCCTAAAACCTCCCTGTTCTTCTCCAACTAATTCCTCAGTAATTTCCCTAACTCTGTCACTAAGTATCCTACCATATACTTTTCCTATTACGCTAAGAAGACAAATGCCCCTATGATTACCACACACTTCTTTTCTCCTTTTTCCTTTGTACAGGGGAATAATTATACCTGACTTCCAATCCTCTGGGACTCTACCTTCCTCCTAGGCCAATCTGCACATCTTCCACATCCATTCTACTACAATCTCTCCCCCATGCTTCGGCATTTCACCACACACTCCATCAATTCCTGGAGCTTTCCCCATTTTAACTCTATTCATTGCTTCCACAACTTCATAATTACGATGTAGAATAAAATACAGTCGACCCTCGAATCAACGGACTAATAGGGGGGAATGAGTGTCCATTGCTTGAAAAAGTCTGCTGCTTGAAAATGAAAGGAAAAATAGCTTAAAACTCAAAAAATAGCAAAAGAAATATGATGGTAATGAAGATGAGGCAGAGCGACGCTATCGCGGACTAGTTTACCTCACAATACCCCGTTTTTTATGGACCCACTATATTATAACTTCCCTGTTGTGTATTGTGCAGTTCAGTACAGTACTGTATTACAGCAATTTTTTATGTTCAACTACAGTATCATTTATTTTTGTACCATTAAAGAGAAATACTGTATGTAGATAGAAATGAAAAAAGATGTACACTCACAATCACTAATTTCTGCCAAGGGAAGACCCCTTCCTACCCCTATATATCCAGGAAAGAGGAGAGGGGGGAGGACAAATTGAGCTCCACCTACCTCTACCCAAGCTCCCAACCTTCCCCCATACCCCTACCATCCCCCAACCCACCCATCATTCTTAGCTGGCAGTTAGATCTCAAGCTGATTTCACGCTTAACACTCTTTGTCCCACTGCTAATACTAACACAGAACACTAGGATATGTTAAAAGAATATGATATAACTATCAACATACTGCAGCAAGAAATTAATGCATAATGATATTAACAGTAAAATAAAAACGTTAACGATAGACATCTCAGGCCTCATGGACACATACACACACACACACACACACACACACATTACAGGAGAGAAGAAAATGAGGAGACATGATTATGATATAAAAATGCATATCAGGGAAGGAGAAAATAGACAAATGAACACATACCCTATGGGAAAGCATCAGCAAGAGGACACTGCAAAAAACTGCATAAAAAGAGGGGTGATAAAAACGTAAGAAAATTTAGTTTCCCAAATAGGGCGATTGATCAGTGGGATGCACTACCAAATGAAATAGTGTGTGCCAAAAAATTCATAAATTTAACCTGTCCATTCCCGACCGCTTTTTTACCCAGGCTACCAACAGATCCCAACCGATTTTCGACTTTTTTTTGGGCTGAAACCCTCGCTTTTGGTGAGAAACATCGAAAATTCATAGAGAAATCGCAATTCTGGGGTTAGAAATGTTGGTACAGGTGTCACTCGACCTTATGTTTTCCTTCTTTTTCAGGGTACCTGGCTAAAGAAAACGAACTATGAAAGGGTTAACTAATTCAAACCACTTTAAATTACGTATTTATTTCATTTATTTGGTACAAATTTATGTGTAGTACAAGTCTATATTGGTTTTCACACAATAATATAGGGATTTATAAGCATTGTTCACTCACCCAAAACCCCAGTACAGTAAACCTTCCATAAGTCGAACTTTTAGAAGACGGAATCTTCGGTTAGCCGAACTCAGGCTGAGACCACGTATGAAAGTAGGCCTAAATGCGAAAGTAGGAGGAGAAATGGCGCCAGGCGGACACGTGGCGCCAGTCTGCTGCTTGCTTTTGAAGACGGTACTTGCGCCATTCTTACTGTCATCTAGTGCTGGGCAGTGCTCTCCTATTGCCTTCTGCCTTGCCATGGGAGGTTCAAAGCTTAAAAGAAGTGATACTGGCACCTCTAGTCATAAAGGAATGAAGCTAAAAAAAAAAAAAAGTGCGCATATGACTTAGTGTAGTGATCATGATTAAAGTTCAGTACTATTATTACTGAAAGCGTTACATTGCAGTCTATTACAGTGATTACATTTAAGTTTAGCTCTTAATATAGAGTGAAATAAATACCGGGTATTGTTTAGAATTTACGTTAAAGTATGAAATCACCCACCTCCACCACCTCCGTCTCCAAAACAAAACAAACTGTCGACGAATCTACTGCCTCTAACGAAAGGTGTTACACTGCAGTCTATTACAGTGATTACATTTAAGTTTAGTTCTTAATGTAGAGTGAAATAAATGCTGGCTACTGTTTAGAATTTACGTTCATGTGAACTCAACCACCTCCACCACCTCCGTCTCCGAAACAAAACAAACTGCCGATGAATCTACTGCCTCTAACGAAAGGTAAATTATGTGCACTGAATTATTTCTTTTTTGTCTTTCTTTATCAATTTATACACTGTATATGCTCATTTACTTTAGTGTTAAGAAGATAAGTTATAAGAATTGTTTTTGCAATTTGGGGGGTTGAAAATCCATCTCCAACACACGCTGCCGACAGTCTGTACTGCCTCTGTGAATGATTTTCTACCAATTAACCACTTCAGTACTGTGACATCTATTTCTACTTTATTTACGCTTCCTCCAGCCGATTTTATGGCACTCAGGACTGGACTCACATACTGAAGGGGCTAACGAAGGCTGTACCAACCCCATGCACTTCCACAGATCCAACCTACACTGACTAAAATTGTCTGGTGGCAGCAACAACAAAATGAAAATACACCCAGCACTGAAGAGGTTAAAGGTATATTAAATGCACTAAATTGTTTTTTGTCATAACTTATTTATTTATATATGCTTCTTTAATTTAGTGCAGAAAAGACAAGTAATAGGTACTGTCTTAGCAATTTTGGGGGGTGAAAATTCGGTAATTTAGCAAATTTGGGGGGTGAAAATTCGGTAAGACGGAAAATTCGGTAATTCGAACCAGGGTAGAGCCCCATATAGTTCGGCTTATGAAGGGTTTACTGTATATGGCACCTTCCTTTACGACATTACCACCTCATCACTTCCGTTTGTTTCTACCTCTAGCTTCTTTGTTTCTTTGTCCTCCACCTCAGGAATCACTTTCACAATGAATTTCGTCATTGGAAAGGCCGTGGGGCACCACACCTTTACTGACCAGGTTAGTGCTAACAGGTGAATTGCCCAGTGTGTGTGTGGGGGGGGGGGGGGGGGGGGAATTAGGTGGGGCCAGGCAGTATCCCCACTTGACAGCAAGTAGAGGAAGGT
>JAGKTI010023838.1:0-14627 GCA_018397915.1 Birgus latro
ACAGACAGAGGAAGACAGTTCCAGAGTTGACCAGTTGCATAAATGAAAGACTGGGAGTAACGGTTAACTCTTGCATTAGAGAGTTGGACAGAAAAGGGATGAGAGTTTGTTGCTAGACGGGTACTACGTGCCCGTCGTAGAGGTGGAGGGATGCAAGCAGACAGTTCAGAGGAACAGTGACCATTGAAGTAGCGATAGAAGAGAGATAAAGATGCAACATTGCGGCGAAGAGACAATGGTTGAAGGGAATCAGTAAGAGAAGGAGAGTTAATGAGACGAAAAGCCTTTGACTCCACCCTTTTGAGAAGAGCTGCATGTGGGGAGCCACCCCACACATGAGAGTTGTACTCCATACACGGGCGAATAAAACCCGTGTACAAGGTCAACAACTGTGCAGGGGTAAAGAAAGTACGGAATCGGCTTAGCACACCTAATCTCTTGGAAGCAGATTTCACAAGAGATGTAATATGTTCTTTCCAAGACAAATCCTGAGAGAATGAAATCCCAAGCATGTTCAAGGATGATGCAGGACATAACTGTTCATTATTAAACACTAGTGGGTAATCCTGAGGAAGATTTTGTCGGGTCGATATGTGTAAGAACTGAGTTTTTGATGCATTGAAAATAACAAGATTATTTTTACCCCAATCAGAGATACGAGCCAAATCAGACATTAGGTGTGCCATAGCCTCATCCCTTTTTTGTTGAAGTAACTGCTGAGATGGACGTTGCGGGAACCGAATGGAAAGGTGAAGGGTGGAATCATCAGCATATGAGTGGATAGGGTTAGATGTACAGCTTAGAAGGTCATTGATGAATAAAAGGAAGAGAGTAGGTGATAGGACAGAACCCTGAGGAACACCACTGTTGATAGGTCTAGGAGAGGAACGATGGCCGTCTACAACAGCGGCTATAGAACGACCAGAAAGGAAGCTAGAGATGAAGGCACAGATAGAANATGCAAGGAAGAAGGAACCAAAGGCCACAGGCCTGCATACTGTTCCTTCCAAGAAAAAGCAAAAACAATACAAAAGAGAGCCAAATTCAAGATCCGTTCATTTCGAGATGCCTGGACACACTGCGTTTGAAAGACTGGAGATCATAGGAAGTAGGAAATACAGACAGAGGAAGACAGTTCCAGAGTTGACCAGTTGCATAAATGAAGGACTGTGAGTAACGGTTAACTCTTGCATTAGAGAATTGGACAGAAAAGGGATGAGATTTTGTTGCTAGACGGGTACTACGTGCCCGTCGTAGAGGTGGAGGGATGCAAGCAGACAGTTCAAAGGAACAGTGATCGTTGAAGTAGCGATAGAACAGAGATAAAGATGCAACAGTGCGGCGAAGAGACAAAGGTTGAAGGGAATCAGTAAGAGGAGGAGAGTTAATGAGACGAAAAGCCTTTGACTCCACCCTATTGAGAAGAGCTGCATGTGGGGAGCCTCCCCACACATGAGAGTTGTACTCCATACACGGGCGAATAAAACCCGTGTACAAGGTCAACAACTGTGCAGGGGTAAAGAAAGTTCGGAATCGGCTTAGCACACCTAATCTCTTGGAAGCAGATTTCACAAGAGATGTAATATGTTCTTTCCAAGACAAATCCCGAGAGAATGAAACCCCAAGCATGTTCAAGGATGATGCAGGACATAACTGTTCATTATTAAACATTAGTGGGTAATCCTGAGGAAGATTTTGTCGGGTTGATAAGTGTAAGAACTGAGTTTTTGATGCATTAAAAATAACAAGATTACTTTTACCCCAATCAGAGATACGAGTCAAGTCAGATATTAGGTGTGCCATAGCCTCATCCCTTTTTTATTGAAGTGACTGCTGAGATGGACCGAGTTCCTAATGAGGGACTTGTGAACCTGCCTACCGCTACAGGCCACCAGCGTTAACAGCTTGTCCGCCTCGAGTACGTGTTAAATTACCGTGATTTTTTTCTGATGATGTGAGAACCTGTGTGGCAAAATACCATCATAAACATCCAATATACTACCATTATGCCGGGTATCGAACTCGGGACTCTCCCAGCATAATGGTAATATATTGAATGATTTTTCCTGTGTAAAGTACAGGTTTCTCTCTTCATTTTGACTTGCCGTAAGTGCTTGGGATAGATTAAGAGCATCTACTTGCCCGAGTGCTAAGGAGTTATCTCAGCTCTTCATGCCCATTGTGAGAGGTGGAAGGACATTGGTTACAAGACTGTGGCAAAGTTGACATCTTTTACTTGATAGTGGCGCAGTGGATTGCCGCTTGGCATCATACACAATTGAAGTACTGAAAAAGATTTTCAACAAAATTATAACAGGGGAGAATACAATGCTCTCGCTGTTTTATTTCCGCAAAAACGAATCCCGAAATTTGAAAACCTGGCACTTGTACTGTCTATTTCTTTTCGTCTTTTTTAATGAAGCTGTAACAAAGTTGAAATAAATCGCCTCCTGAAATGTTTGATTCATATTGTAGTTTTGGCGAAGCACTTGTTTATGTCAGCCTCTTTTTTGGTGGAAATTTAAGGATGATGTATTTAATTATTCTACATCAGTTAAAAATTTCCCAGGTGAGCCTAAGCCAGTGCCTATCCACTTTTTCATTATTTGATCAACAATTGTTTGTCGGTCTTTCCTATAGAACACAGATGAAATACTAAATCTGGTGGCAACGTCCACTAAATGCAAAAAATACATACCTTTCTTCTTGTCCCACTTCTTGAGGTCCATAGCGACAACTTCATTGAAATCTCTTGCCAAAGGAAGGCATACTACAGGTTTAGATGGAGTCCTTCTGTACTTTTCGCATATTTCGCAACTTGCACTAATCTCGTCTATTAATTTCATGTATCTCGAATCTGTAACACCTGCATCATTAAGCAATAACTTCAGTCGATGACCTGAAGGGTGGGAAAATTGCCTGTGTAATTTCAATACAGTTTTCTTTATATCCATATTTTTTCCTGTTGCCATCAAAACTTCCTTAACATTAGCAGATGATAGACCATGTTTCATTATGGGTATACAGTAATGACCTGAAGATGTGTATTGAACAGAAACATTCTTACCAAAATATTAATCTTATCTTTTCCTATATCCAGTATGACTTTAGCTCTTTTCATAGATGACTTACTTAAAAGTAGTGGAATGTCACTTTCTACTACATCAGTTTTAAAAGCATACAGTCAGTCCCAGCAGTGAAACAAGGAATAACAATTTCTTTTAATGATTTTAATTCTCTACCATCACCAAACTTGCACCAGGTCTTTCCTTTCGATTCTTGTACTTTACTTAACATTTCTTCATCAAGTGAGTCCAGATAACATTTCATCCAATCCTCACCACAAACGGTAGAGGTACAGGCACAGTCCAATATCGCACAGTTTAAGGATTCACCAACCATACCCTTAACATCCACACTCATTTCCTGACAGTGATCAGCTCCTGTGTACAGTTCTTTTGGGTCGCTTTCCTCAAGGATTACTTCTGCATCATACACCTGCTGTGGACGTCTCTCGGGACATTTCCTTGCGTAGTGGTATATAGAGTCACATATCCTGCATCTCGTAGGATTGCCTTGACCATCCAATGGGTTTTTTCTCCAGTTGTCGCCTGTAGTTGATGGCTTGTACTCTGTGCGTCCTCTTCCTTGTCCCCTACCTCGTTGAGATCATCTTCCAACCCCGTCACCTTGCTTCCCATTGTCGTGCCACTTGGAATATGTACAACCAGTTAGTAGAACATCTGTTGCCATGGGTTCGGCCTTTACAATAATCCCTGCTGCTCCAACATCTCTCGGTAGTACAGTCTGCTTGCCAAAGAATTTAATAAGTGAGGTAGACACTTGTTCTAGCAGAGTATCTTTCTTCTTGAAGTCAACTCCTGTTACCACCAGTTGTCTGCCCTTCTGTGATAAGCAAGCACAATCCAGCAACCTGAATGCCAATATTGGGACTGATATATCTGTGCCATACTTCTTCACTTTGGCATAAAGCTTCTTGAACTCCATTGTATAATCTTCCATGGATATTGAATCATTCATCCTGTGTTTATCGAACTCCGACCATGCTTCATAGGCACTAACCAATTCGTCTTTTGAGTATACTTCATCCGAAAACGAAAGAAGTTTTGTGATTCCATCATCTGCATCCAGTGTCGCTATATCGAGTTGACTAAACACCTTGTCCCTCACTAAGCTGCCTTCACGAAAAGACAAGGCAACTGCTAAGCCTTGCTGCTTCTTTGTCAGTTTCGTAATTTTCGTCCAGGCCTCCACCTCTATTTTCCACCGATCATATTGCTTTGAAGAACTGAAAACAGGTGGGTTGTTGTATCCCCGCGAGAGTGTAGAGTCGTCCACCATGACTTCGTTGTGTGGGGCTTAGAAATTCCTCCAGGGCCAGGGTGACAGAGTTAAATAGATGCTGTTGTTCCTCGGTTATCATAGTTAACAAATAGAATATTCATTTCAGTTACAGATGGGATGGGCTTCCATTTGGCACTACTGGTATACAGTTGGACTTTTCGCTTAAAAGCAGAAACAAAACCACTGACGGCAGCAGAAAAAAAAAAAAGTCACGGGAATAAAGAAGTAAAAAATAAACCAGTAAGTGTATGTGATGGGAGTACAGTGGTTGCATCTTTTTATTAGCAACAATTCTGCAGTGGTAGCAATTAAGTTACTAAGCAAGTATTACTTCCTTGTCCCTCCTTCCCACACGTGTATTAACGCCGTTCTCACACTTCATTTCTCTCCCTGCCTCCCTGGCGTCTAGCTACCGCATCCTGTCACTCCTTCCCTCAGTAAACAGGCCAGTTAATGTTCAGCTGATATTACCTCCTCCACCTTCTTTACTGTACTAATCTCACTCACTAGCCTAAAGTTATCGCATCGTGTCATTCTGTCTATTAATAAAACAACCAGTCAGCCTTTTCCTGGTCGCATATTCTCGAGTATACTGTTGCCTTTTATCCAGTTATGATCAGGACGGCGCCATCATTCCATTCCAGCCGACTTCATATGATTGCATTCAGCTGAGTGGGCTATAGGATCCTGAGAGTTAAAGTGCAGCTAACACAACCTTCTGCTCATTATTGTCTCGACTCACCGCATCCACACACTCCATCCCCCCACCACCCAACCCCGCATCTCCAGCCCCCACCTGCCCCAGCACGTAGGCAAAGAGTTGATTGCCGCTAATAAAAGAGGTTCTGAGTTTTTTTCCCCCCCGTGAATTGGTTTTCCCACGGTCCTCCTCCCCAGCACACTTAGACCAAGGTTTATGAGCTGAGTTTGTTTATGAGGCAGGGTTTATTTAGTGGTGCTGGGGTTTACTTGTCACGTTGTATAAGACGTTTTTATTCATGTTCTCTCCAGACGATTTTACTGAGGTTAGGAAAGATTTCTCGCACTGAATAGTTTAGATATAGCCTTCATTTACTCGTGAGTACAATAGTTTTTGAAAAAAAAAAAAATCGTTTTGATGTATAAATATTAAACCAAAATATTGCTTGTCCGGTTTGGAAGGGTAAAAGCAGAGATCGTAATGAGGAGGGTAAACCTCTAATTTTTTGACGAGTGTTTCGTAAACCCATAATGAGAGTAAAGGTGACGTCACACTAGACCGTTTTTCGCTCGTGGTTTGCCGAACGCCGAGCATTTCCTGGCCAGAAGGGCTTTCTTGCAAGCAACGGCTGGTGGCTGGTGCTCCCCGGTTGGACGGAGAGCAACTCGTCAGACGAGCAGCAAGTGACCCGGATGTAAACAAGAAAAATGGCCCTCTCCACCAAAGTACTCATCGCAAGCCTTCCCAAAAGTGTCCCTCTCAACGTACAATGAGGAATTCATCCTGTGGTAGCTGTAGAAGGCAGATCCATCCTCCAGCCTCATTTCCATGCAGAGATTGTCACAGATTCCTTTTGAATCTCTTCTTCTCAACCATGATCGAACCCACACACGTTTTTAATTTTTCTGCAGTTCCTGGAGAGTACCTAAAATTGCTTTAACAGCTGCATATTTTACTACAGTCCGTATATTAGAGGCGGTTGGCGCCATTTCTAGCTTTGTTTGTTAATTTACTTTAGGCTGCCGCTGGTGGTTATGCTCGTTGTTTGGCAAAGGTTGGCTGTTGAGTGTGAAGATACTGTTCATTTGCTCGCCGGCAAATGCTCGGCGCTCGGCAAACCACGAGCCAAAAACGGTCCAGTGTGACACCACCTTAAGGTGTACTTATCTTCCTCGACTCACCTGGGAATCTGTCATTATCTGTCCATCTATCTGTGTATCTATCTCTGTTTATCTGTGTATCTGTCTGTCTTCCTATCTATCTATCAGCATACGCCTTAATCCCTGGCTTAAAGGGTGGGGGCAAACGAATCGCCTCCATGTCATCCTGTCCATTGCTGCCAAGCTGCCCTCTCTCCAACTCACACGCCCACATACTGTATACCTATCCACATCATCCCTCCATCTCATCCTCTGTCACCCTCTTCCTCATATATACCTTTCCACCCCATCCCACCAGCTCATCCTCGGTCACCCTCTTCCTCATATACTGTATACCTTTCCACCCCATCCCTCCATCTCATCCTCGGTCACCCTCTTCCTCCCTCCACCTCATCCACATATGTTGGGGAATGCTGTCTGTAATATGCCATGCAGGGTAACAGCTTTCCTCCTCATAGTTTAAGCCCTCTGAGTTCCGTGACGTACTTTTTATTTTGGTCTTGCATTCTCCAAAGGGTTTTATTTGGACATGTAACTGGAGAGGGTTAGACACAGCTTTTCTTTACATCCTCACCACGGAATGTCTCCTCAAAGCTGAATATAATCGTGTGGAAGCAGCAAGACTGTATCATTAAAGCATGTCACCGGATTGAAAGGGTCAGCATATGAACCTCAGTGTTAATTAATCTTATCGTTGTTCTGCTATGACCTACGTATTTCCGTCCACATTGAGGTGCTGTGGACGTACGATACATACTTCTTTTTCACGCTGAAGGCTGGCATTTTCTTGAGTGGTGTTTAACTGTGATATTGATTGAGATACTCGATTCATCAGCGCTTTTATGTTGGCACCTGCGCATTGTATTCGCGTCGACATCTTCATAATTAGAGATCTCAACCCCTTCAGTGCGATGACGTGTTAAATTGATTTATTCTTGCTACCTACATACAATTTCAGTCAGCTTTTGAAAGAATTATTGAAGTGGTAATTAAAGACTTTCTGTCCTTCCCAGTTCGAAAAGTCTATCCAAAACTTAAGTGAATCGTGTTGGAATATCAAAAATCAAATATACGTCATCGGAGAGGAGGGATTAAGCCGAACAAGGTCATGTATCGTAGCCTTGATAAAATAAGAAAAGCGTTATCGTACAGAAGAGATAATAGCCCGGTGGCATTGTTCAGCTAAAGGATGTTCTTGTTAAAGTCTGTTTATTTTCTCTTGGTATAAAATTACCGTTTATCCTCTATTCTGAGGTGTAACAAGAGAATAAATGACACTAGAATATGATGCTATTCACGAAGAAGTGCTGCTTTGAAGATGTAAAGCTTGGATATTATTTGGTCCCAGCACTGAACAACGGAAAATAAGTTGTAAAATGACGAAAATCTATGGCAAGGAAAGATGGAGGAACTGTAGCGTGTAGAAAAGAACAACAACAGTAGACTGATGTGCAAGACAGGACGCGTCATTCTCATAGGTAGCACCTGGGGTTACTTCCACGCAGGTAAAAAGTAGCTCTGTCAGCGCTTTCAGGTCGATAATGTCTCTTTCAGCTTCCGCTCGCTGTATCCAGACGATTTGTTTTTCTGCGTAGAATGGACTTTTTGAAATGGAGGGGTTAGGTATAGCCTTCACTTACCCTTCCACTACTGCCAAGTTCTCCTCAGCTTAATAAATTCGTCAGGTTGCAGCAGAGACGTACAAAAAGACGTCATTGAAGCGGCCAGCCATGGTGTAGAGGGACTTCCGGTTGTTCATGCAGGCTGTATCCAGACGATTTTGTTTAGGTGAGGGGAATCTTGTCAGGTAAACCCACCAAACTCTGAGGTTGCTGCACGTGGGATTTTGCGGGGAAGGTACTAAGCATACTGCCGATTCGTTGGCGGGATGCGTATAGCTTCAAACCTTACCATGACTTTCTCAGTTATGTTTTGAAAATGCTCCACACGTCATCCCTGCTTGACACGAGGCCCTGGGGGGTTAAATATGATCCCGGTTATCTGATTCGGTGTTGTGGAGGCATCGGGGTATTTCGTTCATGCCAAAACGCACATTTTTATTCAGCTGAGGGAAGCTTGTAATCATGTTCGGACCCGCGAGGGGTTTAGGACTCACCCAAAATTCTCATTCGGTATTGTCAAAAACTGAGCTATTGGCGTGGAAATTGATATATCTGGCAGTTTACGGTATCCACATCTGATATTTTACATTGTTGGTATGAGTGATATATCGGTTGAGAAATTGTATAGCTTGATGTTGAAATCATATATTTCAATGAAGATTTTATATTCGTGTGTTGAAAATTGGAGTTAAGATATACTTTAGGTATGTTGGTTTGATAAATTTTGTCCACATTGCATGTATTTGTGTGAAGTTTGAGACGCTGGTGAGGAAGTCTGATGTGCCTTTTTTGTGTGTAGGAATATGGTACATTTGTGTGGATACCTTACCCCCCCCCCCCCCCCCCCCCCCCTCCCCCCCGTCCCACCCTGAAACCTGCCTCCCCCCCACCCGCCGCCCCATCCCACCCTGCCAGTGTTATGAAGGGGAGGATGTGGTGTGGTGGACATTGAGTTTTGTGATCTCTGCCCCTTCACTGCCACCCGTCTCCCATAAGCTACCCTTCAGCTAGAGAACGTCGTTTGTGTTTCATTTCCGCTCTCTCCTGATTATTTAATTCACTCAGGAAGATAGTTTTCGAAATGGAGGACGTGCGCGCAGCTTTCCATTAACCGGTTCATGACAACAGGTTGCCCCTAAGCTAAATAAAATGCTCTGGTGGCCGCAAGAATAAAATAAAAATGACGCACACTAACAGAAGGGGTTAAGATTGTTAGGGGGTAGTACTGGTTTGGAAAAATACATCATAGTACTTGAGAGGTGACCTGTGCTTGGCTGAGTCATTATCAGCCGGTGTTACTGCATTGTAAGATGAGAATGGAATAGAATAGTGGCTTTCTGTCGCAGTGTATCAAAAACTAAATGGCACTAATTCAAAGCAAATATACAGTATACTCGTATGACTAGCAGTGGAACAGGAACGGGGAAGGAGACGTACAAGTGGGTTCGGTATAGAAGCCATCTTGGCATAGAAGTGGTTTTGGCGTGGAAGTGGTCTTGTCGTTAAAGTGGCCTTGACACAGGCGTGGTCTTGACGTTGATGTGGTCTTGACATAGATGTGGTCTTGGCACAGAAGTGTTCTTGGGGATGAAGTGGTCTTGGCATAGAAGTGGTCTTGGTGTAGAAGTGGTCTTGGCATATAAGTGGTCTTAGTGTAGAAATGGTCCTGGCATAGAAGTGGTCCTGGTGAAGAAGTGGTCCCGGTGTAGATGTGGTCCTGGTGTAGAAGTGGTCATGGTGTACAAGTAGTTTTGGCATAGGAATGGCTTTGGCACTGAAGTGGCCTGGCGATGAAATGACCTGGTGATGAAGCGGCCTGGCGTTAGTGGCTTGGCGATGAAGTGACTTGGTGATGAAGCGGCCTGGCGTTAGTGGCCTGGCGATGAAGCGGCTTGGTGTTAGTGGCTTGGCGGTGAAGTGGCTTGATTGGTCAGTTGGTTGAAAGGCTTGATGGAGGAAGGGTCGACGTCAGTGGGAGGTCCTTAAACTATGCATACCATGAAACCAAATGTCTAACCTGACCGGAGTAGAGGGAAAATAAAGGCCGGAAGAAACACGGATTATAAAGAAAAGAGATGGGACAGAAGGGAAGAAGAGGACAGTAAGGAGACAAAGACCGCAGACAATAAGGCCCCTTTTTGCCGCCTCTTACGACAAGCAGAGATACTGAAGAAGTATTACCCCCCCCCTTCCGAGAGGAGTAAGATGAGACCACTGTCTTTTGTAATTGACTCCTTCCATGCGGTGACAACTTTGTAATATATATATTTTATTTTAATAACTGAACAGAGGAAGGAAAAATTAATTAATTAAAAAAAATTCATACACCAGATTACTGGTGCCCTCTGTTCATAAAATATCTGTAGCAGTTGGACTTGAACAGCTGTAGGTTGAAGCTTGGGGGGAAACAACTCTGGGGAAGCTAGTTCCAGAGAGATGCAGTTCGGGGAATAAAAGAATTCTGAAAGGCAGAAGTTCTGCAATATGGCTGTGTGACAGTCCAGTCATGAGCGCTGCCAGATCCCCGTGTAGCATGAGGGAAGGCATGGAGAGGTGGCACAATGGACGCAACTTCGTCTGAGCATTTACCATAAAAATATCTGTAAAATTCCTTCTGACTTGCAGAGGAGGTAGTTTATTTATTATAGCAGGGTTATTAATAATTCCAACAGCTTTGTTCTGAATTTTGTCTAGTTGTTTTAGTACAACCTCTCCACTGGGGGATGCGGTGGCTCGATCGGTAGAGAGGTGGCTTGCAGTCCCGACGGACCCAGGTTCGAATCCTCACTGGGGCAGGGAACAGTTTAAGGATTCGAATCTCATTAAATCAAGCTTTACTGATCTACCAGAAGCCCCTCCGACATGTCGTAAAAATACCCCCACTAATACCAATACACCAGTCCTGTATGAGACAGCCCTAGCATGTATTCAATATGGATGGTGGGTGTTAGCGCCGAAGTGGTGACATGTAGAGTTGTAGGGTATGAAGGAGGACTGTTGGGCCTTGATAGCAGGCTATGAAGCCTATGCCCAGAGTCGTACACATAAAAAAAAAATCCATTCCAAGAGCGTGAGTAATATTCAAGCTGAGAGTGCACATGACAAATTATAGTTAAATGCTCGTCAGTGAAGAAGTTACAGACTGTATAATAATCCAAGTTTCTTTGAGGCGATTTTAGCAAGTGATCTGACATGAGAGTCCCATCTGAGGGCATTGTAAGTGAGACAGACACCGAGAATTTCAATACCTTTGGAGATGGGAATATTAGTAGTACTGAAGGTAATATACGAATCTGGCAATATCTGTCTATTAGTAAACTGTGTATATTTGGTTTTACTAGCATAAAGTGAGACAAGGTTGTTTTGTCCCCATTCATTGATCATAGATAAGTCTTGATTTATGGAGATGGCTGTACTGAGTTGAGAGTTAGAGATATTAGACTTTGTAAATGGGTGTTTAAGTGTGAATGAACTGTGAAGAGTTGAGTCATTTGCATATGAATGGATGGGATTGTGGATGACAGATAAGAGATCATTAATATGAACCAGAAACGGGGTTGGTGCCAGAACAGATTCCTGTGGCATGTCGGCATTAACTGAGTGGAAATTGGAATATACATCATCTACTTTTACTCTTATTTTTCTGTCGCTGAGATATGAGGAAAGCAAAGGAACAAAAGACGTTAGTCCTTAGCAAGGGAGTTTGGACTGCACGGAACAGTGCCACATGTCGAAAGCTTTAGAAATATCAAGGGCTACTGCACGAGTTTCTTCATGTTAGTCGATTGATTGATGGATGGTAGGAGTGAGATTAAGTATGTCAATGGTGGATCTTTCGTGGCGAAAACCATATTTTCTATCACTGATTAAGTTGTTGGATGTGCTTATTAATTAAAATATCAAATACTTTACCAAGAGATGTGACAGCTATTGGTCTGTAATCTGAGTGGACAGAAGAACTTCCTTTCTTTGGAATTGGGTGGATATTGGCTTCTTCCCATGAATTAGGGAATGAAGAAGTACGTATGCATATCATTCTACTGCCAGACATTTTATTCAGCATGGAGTATTGTGGTAATGGTGGGCGGGTGAATGAAGGCTGTAAATAACCCTTTCAGTAAAAAAAAAAAAAGTCTCCTTAGCTGCATGAAATTTCCTGGAGGTAGAATAATAATAATAATAAGAAGAAGAAAAGTAATAATAATAATAATAAGTGGTAGGTGGGGGTGCTCACGTTCTTACTCGATGTAGTGCTGCTCTCGCTACCCATTCCTCTCTTCCTTCCTTCTTTACTCCCTTCCTCTTATGTCCTTCTTTCCTTCTTTCTTTCTTTCTTTCCTCTTCCTTCTGTCTACAGGTGACTCTACACTGAGTGACAAGTCAAATGGTTTTCTGTACACCAGGAAACCATTTACTACGCTGGGTGGTAACCATATAACCAAATTATGGCGCCTGGTGGTTTAATGGATAACTAAGGCGCTCCAGTCGGATTGAGCCTGTGTCGGTTTATATCCAGTAGGTGGTTGGGGTTTATTGCTCACGTAATGCACCTCAGAGATGAGTGAGACTGGTCACCCTCATCTTAACTGTCAGGACCAACTTGCCTAACCCAGGGCTCCTGCGCTTCTCATGGGGCAGCACAGGATTAGATGATGTATGTATTTATGTATAATAATAATAATAATAATAATAATAATAATAATAATAATAATGACATCACCGTGTTCACGTTAAACTACACCATCCCAGACCATCTTATATGCGAAATTCTCCATGTGATTTTCTACTGATTTTTTCTGCCTTCGTCACTCCAACTCCGGGTTGCCTTCCTGTTACCTCAGCTCCCCATTTTATACCTGTTCTGCCCAAGACGTGACCTGCCCATGTTCACTTATGCTTTGTAATTGTAGTGATTTGCTTGGATCATCTACCTTTGTCTGTTCGTATTGATTATCCAAGAATCTTAGTTTTTCCCCGTCACTTAATGCCTAACATCATCGTCACTATATCATTTTGAGCACTCCAGAGTTCCGGATCTTTGTTAGGCTCCGGCTTCTGATCCACAATTTAGGATGCGAAGGATACACTGATTATGTGCCATTCGTTTTAGAGATGGGGGCATTTTATTCTTCATGATGTGTCTCAGTTTCCTCCAAACCCTCCGTTCCGTCTAAATTCTTCGCGTGATGCTTTTTTTCTGTGAATTGTAAGCCGGAAGAGTAAAGAGAAACTTTTGTTTTTATTTCAACTTTAGGCTTCAACGGTCACTTCCACAGATCTTTGTTGTGGTTGTGCTCAAAGACTGTCTGTTGTGATCGTGTGGTGCTTGTGGTGAGTGTGTTGTGGTGTTGGAGGCTGAACTGCAGTGTGGGCATACCTTTGTGACAGTGGTGAAAAGAAAAATGAAGTTTACAGGGGTTAGCTTGTTGAAATATACATCTCATAATTTACTGATAATTTGGTTTTGCTTTATATTGACCATTTTGCTTGTATCTGCTTAGGTAACAAACTCTTCACCATCGAATGCGGTCGTTGAAATTTTTGGGGGACACAAGACACTGATTCCGAAGAACTCAAATTATGTACAGTCGACACCACAAATTCTCTTTTAAGTCTCCATGTAGCCTATGTTAAGAGTCTGCAAGTCTATAATATGCAAGAAATTTATTCTAAAACAGTCAGTAAACAATAACTATTGTCTGTGTGATTATTTAAAGCAAATCTGCTCTTTACCATACAGTGTTAAGAGGTAGCAGGCATATATCAAACATGGAAACTTGAAGCGAATTTCTGCTGTCGGGTGTAGCCTACCATGCGTGTAAAATTGTGTTAATTTCGTACTGCATTCACATATGTCGCTCATTGCTTCTTTTTATAATTATATGGCACCAAATTTGAGTTATTAAATCGCAGTTAAAAGTGATGACACCATCAGTGCCACAGTGCGCACATTGTTTGAAAGGATCAGCCATGTGCACTGTTGTCACCTGGTCTCTGTGGTTCAAAACACACTTGAGGCATATGTACGTGTACTGTACGAGTATTGTATAGTTAGAACGGAAGGCCAAGGTGTATGTACGCCACCAATAATTGACCGTCATTTCTGGAACATGTGTAACAACGGATATTTCTTGCCAACATGCCACGTTACAGAGCACATCCAGCAGCCATGGACATCATACACCCTTTGCCCCATCATGTTTTTACCACGAGCCAGATATTGAGGGCCTGCCATCCCTCTGCGATCTCAGTTTTGACAATGTGTGTCTTATATCGAGCGTTTCTTGACACTTGCCATGGACCATAACGTAACATTACTCATTACTCAAAATATATCGCTAAGGAAGAGGTACTGGGGAGCTTTCAGTGCCTACGAATTTACGGTTTCTTCTTTCGAATGTAACTACACCAGTCTGTCGGAAACTGAGACTAACATATATTGGCAGTATGTATCTTCATCACCATCATCACAGACTAATCGTCTTCCTACTATACTTAATGCGGTGAGTAGGATCCAAATTCAGGAAAAAAGGAAAATCACAAAAGTAGGAGAGCTAGTATCAGAATGCCTAACGAAAATGAGTCAAATGTCCATTCACTTGCCATTGAAACTTTTAAGAAAATCCTGCAAATGTTTGAACCATAAGCTAACATAACCTTTGACTTATGTAAAACTCATTTCTGTCCCATTCAGTGCGATGATTTCTACTTCACTTTTTTGTGTTAACAGGCTGTCATCATCATCATCATCATCATCATCATCATCATCATCATCATCAT
>JAGKTI010023839.1:0-14626 GCA_018397915.1 Birgus latro
GGCCTCCCCCTCCCTCTCCCCCCCTCCACCTCACTCACATACACTCTTCTCGTCAGTCTCTCACTCTCCATCCTCTCCACATGGCCAAACCACCTCAATATGTTTCTCCTAACGCTTCCTATCACTTCCACATCCACACCACAATTCTCTTTCACTTCTTCATTGTCATCTCTGTCTCTCCATGTGACTCCACATGCTCCTCTCTAATAGCTCATTTCCAGGCTCTCTCTCTCTCTCTCTTGATTTCCATCCCTCTAGCAAGATCCAAGCTTCACTTCCATAAGGTAGAGTTGGTATCACATTACTCTCTTGTAGTAACTTTTTCACTTCCATGCTCACTTCCCGGCTTCTTATCACTGCTTTCAAGGAACCAGCAACCTTTCTTCCTTGTTGTACTCTTTCAAGCAATTTACCCACTAAACTTCCATCCTTACTCATCACACTACCCAAATACTTAAACACCATTTCCTCCTCATCCAACCTCACTCTACAGTCACTGACTTCACTTCTCTAGAAGATCGTAACTTTACTCTTCCCTACATTCACCTTTAGATTCCGTTTCTTACACACTCTCCCAGACTCATCCACCAAGCCTTGCAGCTCCCCTTCGTCTTCACTTAACAACACAGGTTATCTGCAAACAACTGTACATGTAGTTTCCTAACACTGCCTTCTCTCACTAGGGCCGCTCCAACGTCCATATACAGATTGGACAACTATGGAGACATGGCACATCCCCGTTTTAATCCATCCTTCATATAGAAAAATTCACTCAGTTCACTATCAACACGCACTGCAGCCTTAGAACCTTCATACATACTCTTCACGGCCTTCAACAACTACTCATCTACTCCATTATATTCTTAATACTTTCCACAATCCTTTCCTATCCACCCTGTCATATGCTCTCTCCAGATTCATGAAGATCGCTTACAACTTCTTTTCCCTGTCTAGAAATTTTCCCACTAAAGATCTAAGAATGAATATCTGATCTCTTCCCTTCCTAAAACTTCCATGTTCTTCTCCAAGTAATTCCTCTGTTATGTCCCTAACTCTGTCAATAAGTATCCTACCATATACTTTTCCTGTTACACTAAGAAGACATATGCCCTTATGATTACCACATACTTTTTTCCCCTTTTCCTTTGTACAGGGGAATAATTATACCTGACTTCCAATCCTCCGGGACTCTACCTTCCTCCCAGGACAAGCTGCACATCTTCCACATCCATTTTTTTACTATTTCTCCCCCATGCTTGAGCATTTCACAACACACTCCATCAGTTCCTGGGGCTTTCCCCATTTTAACTTTCTTCATTGCTTCCACAATTTCCATCCTACTGATTTCTTCCTCTCTTCTCACATCCTTTCATCTCCCAGCCATTCCTCACTCACTTACACTCGCATTACTTTCATTCTCCATGTTCAACATTTCCTTAAAATGTTTTCTCCATCTGCTCACTTTTTCTCCCTTCTCCGCTAGTAATCTACCTTTTTTTATCTTTCACTCTCCAACTAATTTCTTTGGCACCCTGTCTAACTCTATTTACCTCTTTACTGAATATTTTCTTACATTCCCTCTACTTTACACTCAAAAACCTTCCAAATTCCTCATCCTCTCTCTTCGTACTCTCTCTTACTAATCTTTTCACATCTCTCTTCCTCTCTACATACAACTCTCTCTTCCGCCTCTCAACTTCTTCCATGCCCCTGTTTCTCATCCACTCACTATATGCTTCCTTCTTTTGTACCACAGTCTCTCTCACCTGTTTATTCCACCATGTTGTTTTATCGGAAAAAAATGACACCATTTCTTCAATTAAAAGTAGCTTGAGCAACACAGGCAACATCCATACCAGGAAAAGATTTCAGAGCCAGTAATCAGGAGGTCAACTCTGAATAAGGAATCTCATGAAATATGCTTCCATCCCCATGGTTAGATACCTGTGTTTTAAGTTCTCTGCCACAAACCAAGACAATGGCAAGGTGCAAATTTTAAGACTTAATATCTAGAACTGACCTGCCCACAGTGGATTTCATTACTAGGTAATTAGCTTGTGAATCTGGCACCGTCTCTGTTATGCTACGTTTCAGCGGGTCGACTTCTCGCCTCGGGGACACGTGAGCTTGGACTGGGTTCTTTACACGACCGGGTCTAAACACACAACAGAGGAGACAGGACACAAAAACACAGCAGAAAGCTCACTGCAAATATATTATGGCCAAGTTACAATCTTCCACAGACAATTCTGATATTTCGATCATACACAGGTGCGGGTGGTACAAACAGGTCACTCAGGCATCCAAGTTCGGACAGGTTACTACAGAGTACAGGTGTCGCCCGGAGACACGCGGGAACTTTATAGCAATATGGCTACAGGACATAGGGAATAAACACAATACACACACTCAAGGGTCGGGATATTATTTCGACCCTTCTTGGTAATATGGGGGACTCCGACCTGGGACTTACTACTCCTGCTTTGTGTCACATCAGTGATGTTACTGCAAGGCATAAGTATGCGCTCGGAGTCAGAACATGGCTCGGTATGGAGTACAGCACTGTATAAGGAGTTACAATTATTCAATTTCCAATGTTCGATTTGATCCTTACCCTGTCTGGCAATAGAGGGACTCTGACCTGGGACTTACTACTCTTGCTTTGTGTTATAATGGCGATGTTACTGCAAGGCGGGAGTATGCACTTAGAGTTGGGGTAAGGCTCGGTGTAGGGTACAACACTGTATAAGGGGTTACAATCACTCTAGTTGTGAGCTTCGACTTAGTCCGTCTGGTTTTACTGGCCCTGTGTATGTCACTGACTGTTTTATGGGAACTCGTCTCTCACTGGTGAGCCTCGTAATATATCTTGTGTATGTTTATTCGGAGGTATGTGTCCTGGGGCCTGAGGGGCTATACACACTAGAAGGTCTTTATCTCTGAGTTCAAGGGCCAATTCTTCTTATCAGGTCACATATACAGGAGTGGAGTGTACCTAGGCTTAACATATGCTGTAAGTGATATGTCGTGTGTCATATGGACAGAATATACAAACATAGGACTCTGGACGTAGCTCTACTCTGATATCAAGGTTCTTTATCTCTCGCTGGTTACAGGGACGTAAGGTAATACGATTTATTAGCTGAGACTGGGGGGGGGGATGAAGTTCTGTTTCTCGCGTCACAGGGACAGGGATGGTGTAGCAGAATTACAGTGTTCGAGTGATAGCATTTGTGCGTTCCGTGAACAAAGGAGGGGGTGAGCGGGGGCACTTGACTTGTTTCAGACTCGTGAACTAGCCTGAAGGGCGAGGGAAGTCGGGTCCATCATAGATATTATGTGTATTAGAGTCTATAAGTCTTTTACTCACGTCATATGTACATACTGATATCTGGGTTGCACCTGAAGTCTTGCGTGCTCGGTGTCTCTGGAGGGAGGTGGCTCTCTCTCGCGGGGACACTCAGATAATGGCCGCAGATCACTATCTCCGAGATTTCCTCCAGGGCGACGTGGTTGGAGGTCTACCTTCAGGGGAGCCTGAGCGGGGTGTCTAGGGCTCCGGACTAGGACCAAAAAGGGCGAGGATGCTGGCCTGGCGTCGCCGAATTCTCGGGGTATGAGCCGGGCTGCCCTCATTGGTCGGGTCCTGCACAGGTGTCCTGGTTTGACCCTGGGGAGTCAGAGGGCTCGATCACTCTGGGCCAGGGGTCGCCATCAGGGGAGGGCTGCGGCAAGCTCCAGAAGGGGGAGTCGCCGTCAGGGTGGCGCTGTGGCAACTTCAGGCCGGGGGCATTGCTGCTAGGCTGGTCTGGCAGCGCCCTCGAGATTGGTGCCTCCTCTCAGGGAAATGCCCTGGGGAGGCTTGCAGGAGGGATAAGACTCCTGGGCTCCCAGGGGGACCAATATAGTACTCCTCCAGGAGTCCATCATGCAGGGGTTTGCCCTCGAGAGTAGTTGGAGAGGACCCGGCCCGGACTTGAGGGTGGTGGCGGGTCGGATAGGAGGCGCCTGCAGGAGGGGAGGGAGGGCCTCCTGTAGAAGGGGAGCAGACGAGTGCCATGACCCTACAGGAGTTGGCAGCTGAGGGGCGGACGATGGCCTGCCCTGCCTTGTACGCGACACAGATGATGGCCTGTGTCGCGTCACTGCCCTTGGGGGATGCTGCAGGAGAGGAGCGGACAATGGCTGCCTCTGCCTCGTACCCAACACGGACGATGGCCTGTGTCACGGCCCTGCATGGGATAGCAACAGAGGAGCAGATGATGGCCTGCTCTACCCCGTACCCGACACGGACGATGGCCGGTGCCGCAGCATTGCTCGGGATTGGGCTTGCAATCCCACCCCTAACCTGGCGAGGGTGTTTTTGGCTAGAGCCTATGTGGCTCACACTACTTACCTGGCGCTGCATTGATTGACACCAAGATGGGAATCGGGAAGCTGAGCAGGTGTGACGGGTAAGGCTGTGTCACCTGGAACCACTCCGCGTGAATTCTACCTCCCTGTCAGGTCCTCTCTGGTTGGGGGTGACGTCGTCTGCTGCGCGGGCGGTCTTATGCTTCTTTTTCCGGTGTGAATTTCTCTTTGATCTTCAAGGGTTTCCCTCCAGTGGATGAGTCGCTCGTTCTGGGTAGTGGATTGCTGGAGCCATTGAAGCAACTGATGATCAGTGATGATCGTGACCTGGGTGCCCAACAGATAAGCTCGGAAATGCTCCAGCGCCCAAATAATTCCGAGGCATTTCCTTTTCGTGGTGGCATAGTTCTTTTCCGCTTGGTTGAGGGTGCTAATAGCACAGGCTATGATATGCTAGCATCCGTCTTTTACCTGTGCCAAGACGGCGCCAATAGCCACCAGGGATATATCGATGCAGAGTCTAAATGGGAGGTTGTAATAAGGGAAGGCGACACTAGGAGCGGAAACCAGTTTGTCTTTCAAGGTATCGAAGGCGGTTATCCGCTCCTCGGTCCTAAGAAAGGGTTCGCCTTTTCTTGTTAGGTCGAGTAAGGGCTCGGTGATGTTTGCAAATCCCTTCACAAAATGCATATAATAGGATCTGAGTCCAAGGAAGGCGCAGACCTGGTGTGCGTCAGTGGTCAAGGGTAAGTCAGCTATGGCACGTAGCTTCTCAGGGTCAGGTGAGATGCCGTCCCTGGGGATTATATGCCTTAGGAAGGCTACTGATTTAGCTTCTAGGATGCACTTTGAGGGTTTTAGTTTTAGTCCTGCCTGGTGAATACTCCTGAAGACTTGTTTAAGGTGGTGGAGGTGGTCAGCCCAAGTCCGGCTGAATATGATAACGTCATCTAGGTATGCCAGGCAGACTTCCCAGGTTAAGCTGCTGAGGATGGATTCCATGAGGCGGGAGAAGTGGCTGGCACATTGCACAGTCCGAACGGCAGGACACTGGACTGATAATGTTTGCCGTTGCTTGTAGAGAAAGCAGTTTTGCCTCTGTCGTCCGGGTGAACTGGGACCTGCCAATAACATGACTGGAGGTCTAGAGTGGAGAACCAAGTAGATCCGTGGATTGAGTCTAGCGAGTCATCAATCCTTGGGAGGGGGGTGGCATCCTTTTAGTCACATCATTAAGGCATCGGTTGTCAACGCAGAATCGTAATGTGTCATGTTTTTTCTTTACTAGTACTACAGGGGAGGACCATGGGCTGGTGGAAGGTGATATAATGCCGGCATCAAGCATTTCTTGAGCTTGCCGTCTTCCTCTGCTTGTTGATTAGGGTTTTTGTGATGGGATGGTTGTCGGATGGGTGGCCCATGTGTGTTGATTTCATGGGTTTGGTAGGTGGTGTGCCCTATGTCGTTGGGTCTCGTTGCAAAAAGAGATCCTGGAAATCCAGGAGGAGTTGGTGCAAGGTTGTGGCTTGATGCGGGGAGAGGTGGTCGGGTAGGGAAGGGAGAGAAGGGGGGGCATGGGGGTTGGGGGTTGTTGCACAAGGTTCTGCCTCTTTGAGCTCGCCAACGACTAAACCTTTTGGCAGCGTGAGCGGAGTTACGGCCAGGTTGGCTATTTTCACTGCCCCTACGTGTGGCGGGAGGAAAGTGGGGGATAAAAGGCACCCTGAGAAAGCTCCTGCGGGTATTGTCGGGGAGAAGAGTACAGAGGCTTCAGAGTGCTTATTGAGATAGAGCCACGCCTTGTGTTGGGGGAGGAATGGTGAGGGTTGAAGCAATGGTGGCGGGCAGGGCATGGGGTGGTGGTGGTGGTGGGGGAGTCCTTGTGTGTGCCAAGGGGGAAGGTGCATGGGGTGGAGGGTCGTTGCACAAGCGCAGTGGCTGAGGTGAGTCAGGTGGTTGTTGAAAGTGTAGCTGTCTCCTGTAGCAATCAATGCTAGTATGGAGCTTTTGGAGGAGGTCAAGACTGAAGTAGCCATTATAGGCACAGCACGCTGAGTCAGATATGATGAAGAGGAGCTGAGTGGCTACTTATTGGTGTGTTTCGGCTAGTAAGGCCCAAGTTTCCCCACAGATAGGCAGGGGGCCATCCCTTGCGTGTACAAGTTGGGCTGAAGTGGGAAGTAGGGGTCGGAAGGCTGATTTGTTTCGGGAGTAAAAATGTGTATAGAGGGATGGCCTGGTTGCTCCCATATCCACTAGTAGTCTTGCCTTGACCCCGTTTAGTTTCATTTTATTGTAGACTGGGGGTCTGTATTTCAGTGAGGTGGCCTCCACCACCGTGGGGAGGTGCAGGGGTGGGCCTAAAAATCCAGCGTGTTACCGCAGTCTTCCTCCACTCTCTCGCCTCTGAGTCCTGGGTGTTGGTTGTTGCCGTTGGTGGGGGAAGGGTTTGGGTCAGTTTCATCTTCGTCTACTGACAAGATGTTATGGCGACCTTGTAAGTTGGATCTTCACCGTGCGGCTTTCATTTTTTTTTTTATGCAAGGAAGAAGAAACCAAAGGCCATTGGCCCACAAACCATTCCTTCCAAGAATAAACAAAAACAACACAAAAGAGAGCCAAATTCAAGATCCACCCACCTCGAGACGCCCGGACACACTGCGCCTGAAAGACCGGAGACCATAGGAAGTAGGAAATACAGACAGAGGAAGACAGTTCCAGAGTTGACCAGTTGCATAAATAAAGGACTGGGAGTAACGGTTAACTCTTGCATTAGAGAGTTGGACAGAAAAGGGATGAGAGGTTGTTGCTAGACGGGTACTATGTGCCTATCGTAGAGGTGAAGGGATGCAAGCAGACAGTTCAGAGGAACAGTGGCCATTGAAGTTGCGATAGAAAAGAGCAAAAGATGCAACAGTGCAGCGAAGAGACAGAGGTTGAAGGGAGCTAGTAAGAGGAGGAGAGTTAATGAGACAAAAAGCCTTTGACTCCACCCTATTGAGAAGGGCTGTATGTGGGGATCCTCCCCACACATGAGAGCTTTACTCCAAACAGGGGCGAATAAAACCCGTGTATAAAGTCAACATCTGTGTAGGGGTAAAGAAGGTTTGGAGTCGGCTTAGCACACCTAATCTCTTGGAAGCACATTTCACAAGAGATGTAATATGTTCTTTCCAAGACAAATCCCGAGTGAATGAAACCCCTAGCATGTTCAAGAATGATGTAGGAACGAGCTGAACATTATTAACCATCAGCGGGTACTCCTGTGGAAGGTTTTGTTGGGTTGATAGGTGCAAGAACTGAGTCTTTGATGCATTAAAAACAACAAGATTATTTTTACCCCGGTCAGAGATACGAGCCAAGTCAGACATTAGGTGTGCCATAGCCTCATTCCTTGTTTGTTGAAGTAACTGCTGAGATGGGCGTTGCGGGAACCGAATGGAAAGGTGAAGGGTGGAATCATCGGCGAATGAGTGGATAGGATTAGATGTACAGCTTAGAAGTCATTACTGAATAAAAGGAAGAGAGTTGATGATAGGACACAGCCCTGAGGAACACCGCTGTTGATAGATCTAGGAAATGAACAGTGGCCGTCTACAACAGCGGCTATAGAACGACCAGAAAGGAAGCTAGAGATGAAGGCACAGATAGAAGGATAGAAACCATAAGAAGGCAGTTTAGAAATTAAACATTTATGCCAGTCTCGATCGAAAGCCTTTGAGATGACAAGCGCAATGGCAAAGCTTTCGCCAAAGTCCCAAAAGGAGGATGACCAGGAGCCTGAAAGGTAGGTGAGAAGATCGCCAGTGGAGCGTCCCTGACGGAACCCATACTGACGATCAGAAAAAAGGTTGTGACAGGAAAGATTTTTTAATTTTTTTCTGTTAAGAATAGACTCAAACACTTTTGAAACACAGGATGTTAAAGCAATTGGACGATAGTTAGAGGGTTGGGAATGGTCACGCTTCTTTGGGACTGGCTGAATGAGAGCAAACTTCCAACATGAAGGAAAGGTACAAGTTGATAGACAAAGGCGAAAGAGTTTACCTAGGCAGGGTGTAAGCACAAAAGCACAGTTCTTGAGGACAACAGGAGGGATCCCATCAGGACCATATGCCTTGTTAGTATTGAGGCCAGTAATGATTGAAAAGACATCAGCTAAAGACATTTTAATGTCAGGCATAAGGAAGTCAGAGGGGGGAAGTGATGGAGGAACAGCACGGGAATCGTCTAAGGTAGAATTGGAGGAGAAAGTCTGAGCGAAGAGATCGGCTTTATCTGTAGAAGAAATAGCTACAGAGCCAACAGAGTAGAAAAGAGGAGGGAAGGATGATGAGGTAAAGTTGTTAGAAAGGTTTTTGGCAAGGTGCCAGAAGGAGCGTGAAGAATTCGATTTGAAGAGCTGGAACATTTAGTGCTGATGAATTTATTTTTAGTAGGGCAAAGAACAGAGTTAGCACGATTCCGGGCAGAAAAATAAGAAAGATGTGATTCAGTGATGGGTTGGCTCTGGTACCTTTTGTAAGCCCTCTCCTTATTCCGGACAGCATTACAGCAAGCGTGATTAAACCAAGGCTTTTTTGCATTAGACATAGGATATTAGAAAGGAATGTATGCTTCCATGCCCAAAAGAATAACCTCCGTAATGCGTAAGGCACACTCAGATGGCTTCCGGCAATGGAAGCAATAATCATTCCAGGGAAAATCAAAGACGTACTGCCTGAGGGCCTCCCAGTCCGCAGCTACAAAGTGCCACAGACGACGTTTCTTTGCAGGGTCCCCAGGCTGCACCGGAGCAATAGGACGGGTTAAGATAATAAGGTTATGATCGGAGGAGCCCAATGGAGAGAAAAGATTAACAGTGTAAGCAGAAGGATTAGTTGTAAGGAAGAGGTCAAGTATGTTGGAGCTCTCTCAAAGGCGATCAGGGATACGGGTAGGGTGCTGTACAAACTGCTCTAGGTCATTAAGGATAGTAAAGGTGTAGGCTTGTTCACTAGGTGGATCAGTGAAAGCTAAAGGTGGTGGTGAACATTGAAATCTCCAAGAATGGAGATTTCAGAGAAAGGAGAAATGGATAGAATGTTTTCCATCGTAGAAGTAAGATAGTCGAAGAATTTTTGATAGTCAAAAGAATTAGGCGGTAAGTAAACAGCGCAGATATATTTAGTCAGAGAATGACAGGAGAGCCGAAGCCAGAGAGTAGAGAATTCAGAAGAATCAAGTTCAGGAACACGAGAGCAAGATAGGTTGTTGCGTACATATACACAACAGCCACCTTTGGCTTTGAAATGAGTATGGGGAAAGTAGGAGGATACAGAAAAGAGTCTGCTGTCAGTTGCCTCAGACAGCTGAGTCTCCGTTAAGAAGAAAAGGTGAGGTTTAGAGGTGTTCCACGGAAAGAAAATTTGAGGAAAGGCCGCAAATGCTGCAGAAATGAAGAACTGATCCCTTATGTCTTGCAAAGGGCATCTGCTATTGCACACGGAGAATTCCCACGGGTTGATCGATATGAGGTTCGAATTCTCTTTTTTTGGTGGGGCCGTTTCTCTGTGGGGTGTGCCCTTGGTATGGTGGGGTTGGTTGTAGGGCTGGGTCGGGGTGGGGGTGGTTGTGATTTAAGGGGTGGTGGGAAGGGTTTGGTGGTGAATTAACTTACTACATTTCTGTGTTCAGGAGCGGGGTGTGCGGCAAGGAGGCAACGGATTAGCTGGATATCTTTGTAGGAGTACTGTATACTGTAGCACCGGTCGAGTAGGGCAGTACTCCCAACGTGGGTGGAAAGCTATTGATAGGGAGAGCTGGAGCTCCCGTTTCATCAGCCCTCCGGACTAGTTCCCGACCATCCCCCTTTGCTGAACTTTTTCAGTATTTCAGTAACACAGACAGTAGGCCAGCATGCTCTTCAATACAAGTTCTCAAAATGTCGACACCAAACTACATGCACAGTACACACTACACTTTGTTTTCAAAGTTAACAAGTAAAATGGCTGCCTTTAAAGATGCCTCGGAGTCCCTCGGAGGGGGGGGGATCATAAATGCCCTATCATTCGCCCCTCTCCCAGTGACGACTCTGAGATATGCCTGGATCCACTGTCTGACTCACTTCTTGCTTGCAACATTTGTGGCCTATCCTCTAACTTCCCTTCTGTTGAGCATCACCTCTCCTCCTCTAAACCTCACCTTTTCTTCCTTACGGAGACTCAGCTGTCTGAGGCAACTGACAGCAAACTCTTTTCTGTATCCTCCTACATTCTCTATACTCATTTCAAACCCAAAGGTGGCTGTTGTGTATATGTATGCAACGACCTATCTTGCTCTCGTGTTCCTGAACTTGATTCTTCTGAATTCTCTACTCTCTGGCTTCGGCTCTCCTGTCATTCTCTGACTAAATATATCTGCGCTGTTTACTTATCTCCTAATTCTACTGACTATCAAAAATTCTTTGACTATCTTACTTCTGCGATGGAACACATTCTATCCATTTTTCCTTTCTCTGAAATCTGTGCTGTTTACTTCTTTCTTAATTCTACTGAATATAAAAAATTCTGAATATCTTACTTCTGCGATGGAACACATTCTATCAATTTCTCCTTTCTCTGAGATTTCCATTCTGGGAGATTTCAATGTTCACCACCACTTTGGCTCTCCTCTCCTTTCACTGATCCACCTGGTGAACAAGCCTACATTTTTTCTATCCTTAATGACCTAGAGCAGCTTGTACAGCACCCTACCCGTATCCCTAACCGCGTTGGAGAGAGATCCAACATACTTGACCTCTTCCTGACAACTAATCCTTCTGCTTACGCTATTAATCTTTGCTCTCTGCTGGGCTCTGATCACAACCTTATCACCTTATCCTGTCCTATTGCTCCGGTACGTCATGTGGACCCTCCAAAGAAACGTCGTCTGTGGCACTTTGGAGCTGCGGATTGGGAGGCTTTCAGGAAATACTTCTTTGATTTTCCCTGGAATGATTATTGTTTCCATGGCCGTGAGCCATCTGAGTGTGCATTGCGCATTACGGAGGTTATTCTCTTGGGCATGGAAGCATACATTCCTTTCTCATATCCTTTGACTAATGCGAGAAAGCCTTGGTTTAATCACATTTGTTCTAATGCTGTCCGCAACAAGGAGAGGGCCTATAAAAGGTACCAGGGCCAACCTACCCCTGAATCACATCTTTTTTATGTTTCTGCGCGGAATCGTGCTATGTCTGTCCTTTGCTTTGCTAAAAATAATTTCATCCGTACTAATTGCGCTCAACTTTCCAATTTGAATTCTTCTCGCTTCTTCTAGGATTTTACTAAGAACCTTTCTAACAACTTTACCTCATCATTCTTCCCACCTATTTTCCACTCTGATGGCTCT
This sequence comes from Birgus latro, assembly GCA_018397915.1. Taxonomy (NCBI): domain Eukaryota; kingdom Metazoa; phylum Arthropoda; class Malacostraca; order Decapoda; family Coenobitidae; genus Birgus; species Birgus latro. The sequence goes on from JAGKTI010023839.1 coordinate 11,725, forward strand.
TTAGCTATTTGTTCTACTGATAAAGCAAATCTCTTCGCTAAGACTTTCTCCTCCAATTCCACCTTAGACAATTCCGGTGCTGTTTCTCCATCACTTCCCACCTCTGACTTCCTCATGGCTGACATTAAAATGTCTTCAGCTGATTTACTTTCTGCCATCACTGGTCTCAATACTAACAAGGCATATGGGCCTGATGGAGTCCCTCCTGTTGTCCTCAAGAACTGTGCTTCTGTGCTTACACCCTGCCAAGGTAAACTCTTCCGTCTTTATCTTTCAACTTGCACCTTTCCTTCTTGCTGGAAGTATTCTCTCATTCAGCCAGTCCCAAAGAAGGATGACCATTCTCAACCCTCTAACTATCGTCCAATTGCTTTAGCATCCTGTGTCTCTAAAGATTTCGAGTCAATTCTTAACAGAAAAATTTTAAAGAATCTTTCCTATCACAACATTCTTTCTGACCGTCAGTATGGGTTACGTAAGGGACGCTCCAATGGCGATCTTCTCACCTACATATCAGACTCCTGGTCATCCTCCTTTCGAGACTATGGCGAAAGCTTTGTCATTGCACTTGACATCTCAAAGGCTTTCGATCGAGTCTGGCATAAATCTTTAATTTCCAAACTGCCATCTTACAGCTTCTATCCTTCTTTCTGTGCCTTCATCTCTAGCTTCTTTTCTGCTGTTGTAGACGGCCATCGCTCTTCTCCTAAATCTATCAAAAGTGGTGTTCCTCAGGTCATTCAATGTCCTTCTAAGCTTTACATCTAACACTATCTACTTATACACTGATGACTCCACCCTTCACCTTTCCATTGGGTTCCCACAACGTCCATCTCAGCAGTTACTTCAACAAACAAGGGATGAGGCTATGGCAAACCTAATGTTTGACGTGGCTCGTATCTCTGACTGGGTTAAAAATACTATTGTTATTTTTAATGCATCAAAGACTCAGTTCTTACACCTATCAACCCGGCAAAATATTCTTCAGGAGTACCCACTGATGTTTGATAATATTCAGCTTAATCCTGCTTAATCCTTGAACATGCTTGGGGTCTCATACACTCGTGACTTATCTTGGAAAGATCATATTACATCTCTTGTAAAATCTGCTTCAAAGAGACTACGTGTGCTAAGCCGACTCCGTACCTTCTTTACCCCTGCAAAGTCGTTAAGGTTATACACGGGTTTTATTCACTCCTGTGTAGAGTAGGACTCTCATGTGTGGAGAGGCTCCCCACATACAGCTCTTCTCAATAGGGTAGATTCAAATGCTCATCGTCTCATCAACTCTCTTCCTCTTACTGGCTCCCTCCAACCTCTGTCTCTTTGCCGCACTGTTACATCTTTATCTCTTATCTATCGTTACTTCAATGGTCATTGCTCCTCTGAACTGTCTGCTTGCATCCCCCCATCTCTACGTTGGGGGCCTAGCACCCACCTGGCAACAAACTCTCATCGCTTCTCTGTCCAACTCTCTAATGCAAGAATTAACCATTACTCCCAGTCCTTCATTTATGCAACTGGTCATCTCTGGAACTCTCTCCCTCTGTCTGTATTTCCTACTTCCTATGATCTCCTTCTTGTAAAGTCATTGTGTCCAGGCATCTTGAAATGATCGGATCTTGAATTTGGCTCTCTCTTGTATTGTTTTTTTTTTTCTTGGAAGGAACGGTTGCAGGCTCCGGCCATTGGTTCTTTCTCCCTAGCATAAAAAATATAGATATATATATATATCTCCGGTTGGGTTGTGTATTGTGAAGAGTTAATTCACCGTACCTGGGAGTATTCTTAGTAGTGTACTAAAAGGTGTTGATTCCGGGTGTTTGTATTTGCACATGGGTACGCGGCAGTACGAGTCGTCTCGCTTGGATTATCGTATTGTCCAAGTCGCCATCGAATAAGAGTGAGTCGAGATAATGCTACAACTGTTCGTAGCGAGGGGGTAATTGCCTCCTTAACGATTTTTACAAATCTTTCACATGGTAGGCTAGGGATTAATTTGGGTGCAATGTTAGCTACAGCTTTGCCTAAGTGAGGGAGGGTGACTTCAATTTTCTGTTGGTCATTTTCGAAGCTGATGTTGAGTATTGGTTTAACCATTTCCAGGTATGTGGTAATATCATATTGCTCTAGGTTGAACTTTGGTAGTGGTACATGGGGTTTGGCTACCATTTTGCTATACTTTCTCTGTCTCTTGTTGTTGCTGACTGGATCGAGTACAACCGCTAGCCATCAGTGATATGCTACGTTTCCGCAGGTCGACTTCTTGCCCCGGGGACACGTGAGCTTGGACTGGGTTCTTTACACGACCGGGTCTAGACACACAACAGAGGACACAGGACACAAAAACACAGCGGTAACCTCACTGCAAATATATTATGGCCAAGTTACAATCTTCCAGAGACAGTTCTGATATTACGATCATACACAGGTGCGGGTGGTACAAACAGATCACTCAGACATCCAGGCTCAGACAGGTCACTACAGAATACAGGTGTTGTCTGCAGACATGAGGGAACTTTATAGTAATATGGCTACAGGACACAGAGAATAAACACAATACATACACTCAAGGGTCGGGATATTGTTTCGACCCTTCTTGGTAATACGGGAGACTCCAGCCTGGGACCTCCTACTCCTGCTTTGTATCACATCAGTGATGTTACCGCAAGGCAGGCGTATGCACTCGGAGTCGAGACAAGGCTATATATGGAGTACAGCACCGTATATGGTGTTACAATTATTCGATTTGCAATGTTCGAATTTGTCCTTACCCTGTCTAGTAAAAGGGGGACTCTCTTGCTTTGTGTTACATCTTTGATCTTACCGCAAGGCAGGAGTATGCACTCAGAGTCGGGGTAAGGCTCGGTGTAGGGTACAACACTGTATAAGGAGTTACAAT
>JAGKTI010023840.1:0-14626 GCA_018397915.1 Birgus latro
ATTTATGCAACTGGTCAACTCTGGAACTGTCTTCCTCTGTCTGTATTTCCTACTTCCTATGATCTCCAGTCTTTCAAACGCAGTGTGTCCAGGCATCTCGAATTGAACGGATCTTGAATTTGGCTCTCTCTTGTATTGTTTTTGGAAGGAACAGTATGCAGGCCTGTGGCCTTTGGTTCCTTCTTCCTTGCATAAAAGAAAAAAAAAGTTAAGAGTGCATTGTTAATTTTTGATGTTGCATGGTAAACGGCACTGTCAGTGAGGGAGTGATATTGAGAAGAGGGTCGAGACAGCTGTACGCCTTGTTCCCAAAAACCTCGCCATATTGAACTTCATTTGTAAAACATTTTAATTTGCTTTTGTTTAGTGAGTATATATAAGTGCAACATTTATTATAATTATTATTATTATTGTGGAGGTATTCAGAGGTTAGGGAGAGTGCATCGTTAGTGATGACAACGAAGTCTTGTTCAGGAGTATTTTGCTGAGCAGAAAAGACTCTTGTCTTATTTCATTTGGTTTGTTTAAGGATATTTTTTCAGTTTAGGAAGTGCTTGTGTTGTGTGTAGGTAATGAGACATCAGGAGCAATACACTGAGTCGAGATCGAATGTGGGAAAATACCATAACACCGGAGGTGTGGGGCATGAATCTGATTAGTAAGGGATACTTTTAGGGTAAATAAAATGCTGTAAACATTCCTTGTAATTGATTTTTAAAAATCTGTTTGTGTGGTCTGTGATTGTATTATACAGTATATGCAGGCATTTGAAAACATGCAGGCATTTGATTTGGAGATAAAGTGTATTCCTGGATTTAATGGCTTACATATTTTCTTAAATGAATGAAAGAACAGGTTTTATTGAGTTTTGTTGTTTTAAGCTTATTTCAAGAAAAATAATTCTTATCTCTATATACTGATACATACTTATTGTACTTTAATGGAAATGAACGTTGTTTCAAATTATTGTACAAAAGAAATTGGACAGTTTGGACTTCATAAACATAGTGTTGAGATGGTGTCTGGTCACGAAGTGACTTTTTGTAAGGAAGAGGTTGTTTGTTTGTTTTCTTGTCCTGTACCCTCCATTTACATAAAAATAAAGAAACCAAAGACATATACAGTACTGAATAGAGATTCTGAAAGGTGGACTTCAAAAGAGTTAAGATGGTGTCATGGAATGAAGTAACGCTTTGAAAGGAAGGGGTTGTTTGTTTTCTTGTCTTTTACCCTTCTTTACATAAAAATAAAGAAACCAAAGACAGATATACAGTAATGAATAGAGATTCTGAAAGGTGAGTGTGTATTTGAGTGAAAAATACTCATATCAAGCAACCTTTCTGTAGTCTTGTTCAAGGCATACTCTTTTTCTCAGAACTGCCCTTCCAGAATTAGGATGCGTCTTTCACATTGCAGCGTCTAATTTGCCACGAAATATGGTAACCAATTCAGTCCAGTGAAATATTCACATTGCAGCGTCTAATATGCCGCGAGATATGGTAACCAATTCAGTCCAGTGAAATATTCTTTATTTTGTTCTTGCCATTCAGACAGCTTTATTCACTTAGCCCCTTGACTGCAGCTAAGGTGATGAAAGTGAGGCCCCTAGTGTGGCAGTTCACCCAAAAGTTACTATTTTCAGTTCAATTATTTTCATATTAATACACAAGTTTTATGCAGTTCACCCAAAAGTTACTATTTTCAGTTCAATTATTTTCATATTAATACACAAGTTTTAAAAAAATAATACATGTACAAGAAAGCTAATCCTTTCTGCTTACCTTTGAGCACCTCTATGAATGTCTAGAACTCTAGATGCATCTATGTTGCCGTAGAGGAATGTGGAAGCAACGTCATTTTTGGTGTTTTTTTGTCACTGGAGCTGTCTGTCGCCCTCAGCCACTCCCACTGTCGGCCACCACCTTTCGCTTCACCACCACGCATCTCTGTATGCATCACATAGGTTTGCATAGTGGTGTATGTATCACTTAGCACTTCTGTATCATTATTTTACAGAAATTGTAAAATGTGATAGTGTTATATTGAACAGTGAGAAACTAGTCTGTGACAATAAATAATGCTAAACTCAACAAAATATATTTACATACCTTACACCAGACACTTTCATTTTCCAAATACAGTATTTTATTCGCTTACACTTATAATTAGTTTCCTTCCCTTATTTACATTGTATCAGTCACTTTTCTTGAAGTTGATGAGTGTGCGAAAGATGTGTGGGGCAGTGTGAGGAAGATTCAGTCATGGTCACGGTAGTGGTGCGCATCACAGCGGTGGGTACTTCCTCCACTTCATTCTCCTCACCAGCACTAGGAAGATCACAAGCCAAATCTTCATCCCATCACTCAACCTTTCATCTGGATCATAAACATCACTGAATCGTTCAGGCCGCTGCTTTTGAAATAGAATTGCTTATTTTAAAAAGAACACCGCAGTCTGTCAGTAGGTCTTTTCAGAAGGAATGTCACGGTTAACGGATTAAGGATAGAATATTCAAATTTCAGGCATTAGATATAGCCTTCACTAACCCCCCTTACTGAAAGATATCTCCCTTAAACTGAATATAATCATCTATTGGTAGCAAGAACAACAGAAAAAAAAAAATCAGAACAAAGTGGTTATGGGTGGAATATATGCCGTATTTCAGATGTAATGGACGCTTATGATGCTGTGCTTTTTGCTAATAAAGAGATCTTTGCGAACTGGATCTGAGCTTTGTGAATGTTTGCATATGGCAGTTTCTGGAAGTAATGTAAATAGGAATAAGTGATGATTGTTGTGAGAGAGTTTGACACAGCAGCATGATGTGCTGCTGAATGTAGAAGTTTGATATGGAGGAAATTTTTTAGTACTGTACCTGGGTGTCATTGATACCGATGAGTTAGTGTATTAAGGATGTGAAGAGCAGAATGGCTCAAGAATGAAAAATAACTGTTGTTGTGATGACCCTAAGAGTAAAATGAGGACCAAATACAGAGGCTGCAAGTGGACTGCCTAAAGGTGTGCTTGTACCGACATTGATATATGAGTGTGATACCTTGGTATGTGGTGAATGTGAATAATTGAGTGAGAGCAGTGGAGATGGGAAAATGAAGAATTTTGCTGGTATGTGGATGTGGATTACATCAGCTGGATAGGATAAGAAACAGATTTTTGAAAGGTATGGAATTAGGAAGTCTCATGATTACCAATAGAGGGTAGAAGAGGCTATGCTTAGATGGTATGATCAGGTAGAGGGAATGGCTATGCTTAGATGGTATGATCAGGTAGAGGGAATGGATAAAATTGGGATGGTGAAAAGGGTATATGTGAGTGGTCGAGGGTTAGAGGAAAAAAGCAAGTACTGTATACTTAGCTGGTATGATTGTATTGAAAGAATGGATGAAATTGGGGTGACTTAAAGGGTATATGTGAGTGAGAGTTTTGGTGTAAGGAGATAGTCACAGTTCTTCCACATCACTGGTACAGCTCTAGTTGCGCAAGCCCTCTCTGGCATATTTCCCACAACTTCAGTAATTAATTTCTCTCATTTCATTACACCTTCCATATGAATGCCAGTATCTGCCACCCTCCCATTCTTCAGCCTCTTCACTGAATTCCTCACTTCTGCTGTTGCCACATTCATGGATACTGTCATTCTTATCATTGATCCTGGCCCGCACCTTCACCTCCAAACACCCATCCCTTCTCACTCTTAGGGCTTTGGTAACCCATACCCTAACTTAAACTCTCACAAAAAAGAAATATATCTCTCTCTGTTTCATGTAAGTCTTCTGTTTGTGTGGTTCATGGTGGGCTGGGTTTGATGACACAGCTTATGTGGATGACTGGTGTTCCATATTTCTACTTTGTGCCCTGCCAGAACCAGTACAGGTATACATAATGTATTGATAGGGATGCATTGCAAGAAGCTGCATTGTACCTGATTTATCATCAAACAGTTAAGTTATAATTGGTTCAGTGAGGATACTCTACCAGATATCCAAGATTTGTCCTTCTAGGGGGATACTTGTGCCTAATCCAATTCTAAAATCTGTTTTAAAATTGTTCATTGCTATTTAAAACATCACACACGAACCACCATAAACTATTGTTGATAATAGATTATCATTCATAGAGCACAATAATATTTTAAAGGCAGTGTTCTGTACCTGCAATGTATTTTGAAAACATGTTAAATCCAGCTGATCTTCCAGTCAGTAATTAAGTCCTCAAGGAACTCATAGTTTTAATTTATACATATCACTCATTTTTTATCACTTCAGATCTCTAAAATGTTAATGATGTTGTAATGCACAAACCTTTTTAATTATATTACACTTTGACTCTGGAAGAGTGCCTAACAGAGTTTTGTTTTGGCTGAGTAAACAATAATTAGGTCAGCTGGTTAAACAACTTAGAGTTTTGTTACCTATGCCAGCGAAGTTGGAGGAGGTTATGTGTTCACCTATGTTTGTCTGTTTGTTTGTCCACACGATATCTCTGAAAGTTTTCAGTGAATATCAATGAAATCTTGTGGATGAGTGGTCCAGGGGCCAGGAAAGAATTTATTAAATTTTGGGGCGGATCCGGATCCTATGTATCCCGCTTCCAAACGTTCTTGTCGAATTTCAGTGAAATATTGTGGAAGGGTGGGCCATGGGCCAAGAAAGAGTTGATTAAATCTGGGGTGGATCTGGATCCAGATCCTATGTATCCCACACAATATGTCCAGAAGTTCTCAATGAATTTCATTAAAATTTTGTGGAAGAGTGGGCCATGGGTCAAGGAACAACTGATTAAAGTTGGGGGCAGATCTGGATCCTATATGTTCCACACAATATTGTCTCCATGGATGTGGATCCGGATCCAGAACCTGTTTAATGGCAATGGCATTGGTGGAGGTATACACTCTCTAAGTACTTTCTAGTATTGTACTGCACTTTTCCACACACATCACTCAATTTTTTTTCACAGTAAAACACAATAATAAGTGTCATTCAGAGTTGTAAAGCACAGGCCATATTAAGGAGTTATCACACCTTGACTCAAAGAAAGTGCTTAGTGCAGTGTTTTGTGGTTGGTGGTAAGCGATTCTTACATCAAGTTCTTTATTTTTTATTTATTTTCTTCCAGATTTATATTAAATTATGTTTACCAAGAATGAGAGATTAAAAAAAAAAATTCTCTCTCTCTCTCTCTCTCTCTCTCTCTCTCTCTCTCTCTCTCTCTCTCTCTCTCTCTCTCTCTCTCTCTCTTTTGAGGGAGGGAGACCTGTAATGTTTACTCTCATTTTGGCCTCATAATTTCCATCCTATTCCCATCTACTCTTTCTAAGGGAGAACATACACATTTCGAGTGTCAAGATTTGACATACAGTAAATATTTCTTCTTCATTATCATGAGATTTTTACAGGTGGTTGGATCTCGATCAGTGCTGCTGGATAAATTGGTAACAGAAATGACAGAGTACTACAGCAATGAGGACAACAGGGAACTGCACCAGCTTGATGAGGTAACATGATGAAACAGATGGTCAGATGCAAAATGTTGAATGGAAAATGTTTCTGAATTTTAACCTGTCATGTGTGTTTTGCTGGAGCATTGTTGATATGTTCCCTTATTTTGCAGAGAAATAACTTTGTTCATGTGTTTTTAGCAGTGTTGTAAAGTAACGAAGTACAAATACTTGAGTACTGCAACAAGGAGAGGGCCTACAAAAGGTACCTGAGCCAACCCACCCCTGAATCACATCTTTCTTATGTTTCTGCCCGGAATCGTGCTAAGTCTGTTCTTCGTTCTGCTAAAAATTATTTCATCCGCACTAAATGTTCTCAACTTTCCAACTCGAATTCTTCACGCTCCTTCTGGCACCTTGCCAAAAACCTTTCTAACAACTTTACCTCATCATCCTTCCCTCCTCTTTTCTACTCTGATGGCTTTAGATGTTTCTCCTACTGATAAAGCAGATCTCTTCGCTCAGACTTTCTCCTCCAATTCCACCTTAGACGATTCCGGTGCTGTTCCTCCATCACTTCCCCCCACTGACTTCCTTATGGCTGACATTAAAATTTCTTCAGCTGATGTATTTACAGCCATCACTGGTCTCAATACTAACAAGGCATATGGGCCTGATGGGGTCCCTCCTGTTGTCCTCAAAAACTGTGCTTCAGTGCGTACACCCTGCCTAGGTAAACTCTTTTGCCTTTTTCTATCAACTTGTACCTTTCCTTCTTGCTGGAAGTTTGCTCTCATTCAGCCAGTCCCAAAGAATGGTGACCATTCCCAACCCTCTAACTATCGTCCAGTTGGTTTAACATCCGGTGTTTCAAAAGTGTTTGAGTCAATTCTTAACAGAAAATTTTTAAAGCATCTTTCCTATCACAACCTTCTTTCTGATCGTCAGTATGGGTTCCGTCAGGGACGCTCCATTGGCGATCTTCTCACCTACCTTTCGGACTCCTGGTCATCCTCCTTTTGGGACTTTGGTGAAAGCTTTGCCATTGCACTTGACATCTCAAAGGCTTTCGATCGAGTCTGGCATAAATCTTTAATTTCTAAACTGCCCTCTTACAGTTTCTATCCTTCTATCTGTGCCTTCATCTCTAGCTTCCTTTCTGGTCATTCTATAGCTGCTGTTGTAGATGGCCATCGGTCTTCTCCTAGATCTGTCAACAGTGGTGTTCCTCAGGGTTCTGTCCTATCACCAACTCTCTTCCTTTTATTCATCAGTGACCTTCTAAGCTGTACCTCTAACCCTATCCACTCATATGCTGATGATTCCTCCCTTCACCTTTCCATTCGGTTCCCGCAACGTCCGTCTCAGCAGTTACTTCAGCAAAAAGGGATGAGGCTATGGCACACCTAATGTCTGACTTGGCTCGTATCTTTGACTGGGGTAAAAATAATCCTGTTGTTTTTAATGCATCAGAGATTCAGTTCTTGCACCTATCAACCCGTCAGAATCTTCCACAGGAGTACCCACTGATGTTTGATAATGTACAGCTCGCTCCTGCATCATCCTTAAACGTGCTTGGGGTTTCATTCACTGGGGATTTATCTTGGAAGGAACATATTGCATCTCTTGTGAAATCTACTTCCAAGAGATTATGTGTGCTAAGCCAACTCCGAACTTTCTATACCCCTTCACAGTTTTTGACTTTGTACTTGGGTTTTATTTGCCCGTTTAGAGTACAACTCTCATGTGTGGGGAGGCTTCCCACATGCAGCCCCTCTCAATAGGGTAGAGTCAAAGGCTTTTCATCTCATTAACTCTCCTCCTCTTCCTGGCTCCCTTCAGCCTCTGTCTCCTCACCGCACTGTTGCATCTTTATCTCATTTCTATCGCTACTTCAATGGCTACTGTTCCTCTGAACTGTTTGCTTGCATCCCTCCACCTCTACGATGGCCACGTAGCACCCGTCTAGCAACAACCTCTCATCCCTTTTCTGTCCAACTCTCTAATGCAAGAGTTAACCGTTATTCCCAGTCCTTCATTTATGCCTCCGGTCAACTCTGGAACTGTCTTCCTCTGTCTGTATTTCCTACGGTACTTCCTATTATTCCCAGTTATTCAAACGCAGTGTTTCCAGGCATCTTGAAATGAACAATGGATCTTGAATTTGGCTCTCTTTTTGTATTGTTTTTGTTTGTTCTTAGAAGGAACAGTTTGCGGGCCCATGGCCTTTGGTTCCTTCTTCCTTGCATTAAAAAAAAAAAAAAAAAAAAATTTTGGTATTTACTTTTCAAAAAGTACTCAACATTTTCAGTTCTTTCACCTTTACTTAAGTATTGTTTTCTATTACTTTTACTTCACTACAGTTGAAAAAACAGAAGTCATTACTCGTTACATCTCAATCTCAGGAATCAATTTTCAGCCTATTACAGGATGCAGAACAAGGCAAAGTCGGAACCTGAACAATCACAACTACTTATTCATGTCTGGACCAGTCATATGCGTCCTTTCATATTGCCCAAGCGATACTAATATCCACAGAGTACAATGTCTACTCACGGGCCGCCCGGGAGCAAAAGAAAATGGGGCCACACTTGGGTGATGATATCACACTTTCCTCTCTCTTGTCTCCCGCGTCCTAGCTCATACCTTACGTTACACACTAACATTTTTCTTTCTTCCGTATCATAAGACATGCTTGCATATTATGTCAGAAATGATGCAAATAAATAATCTATGAATCTCTAGCCAAACGCTTTATTGGTTTTAGTCATAGCCTGCTCATATGATTATAAGCTTAGAAACAGTATTTAAGCACATGGACTAGAAAATTGTCTCACGTCATATTTGAAGTTCATTGAATATGAATCTCTCTCTCTCTCTCTGTCAGTCAAGATATGTATATACTATTATCGTATCAGTTAACTCATTTTGTTTACAGTTTTTGTGGATAAAATGATTTTTTTTTAAATTTAGTACTTGCATTCTAAGAAACAACAGTGAAGAAAAGAAATAAATACCTCATTAGGAGGAGAAACAAATTCAGCAGTTTGGCTACATTCTGGACAGTGCCTTTTCCAGGTTGCAGGGCTTTAGCTCCATGACGACAAATAAATAACTTTTCCATTGCTTTTACTATTTCTAGGAATTCAAAGCTAGGTTTCATCTGTTTTTCATTTCCCCTGGTAATTGCACCAATCCATGTTTCTTCTTTGATGCCTTTGAACCGAGATAGTCATACTGAGGAAATATATGAGGTACGAATCCAACAAAATACTCTATGCTCTCTTCCTCAGTAACTTCTAACACTCTAACTTCTACATCCAGGTTGTCTGAAATATTTTCCTTGTCCACACCCTCTGCGTCTGGTTCATTGTTTTCGTCTGACAAACACAACACCATTGCAGACAGGGTCAATTCACGCCGGAGATTTTCTTAGCCATCCCAAGACAATGGAGCATGCTCATCATTGAAGCTGGGAAACGATCCTGCTGACATTCACATCATCATTTTTTTTTTTTTCCTCCATGTTTTGTTTTGACCCCTCAAGTAAACTATTTTTCCTAAGATGTGGCCTAAACGGAAGTTTTACAGCAACAGGAGATGGATGCTGATAACATTCTCCCATTTCTCTGAGGCAAACAAAGAAGTGCTCCAGCCCGTCTTGATTCAATCTGTATGTTAATATGTTGGAGATATTGTACTGATCCTTCAACATTTCCAGAAACTTAGGCAAATTCTGTGATATTATCAGTCCTTTCTGGAAATGGTAAAGATCTTTACTCCCTCATACTCTCATTGATTTTGTTGTGCTTATCGTGTACTTCAGTGTTTTCTCTTGTGCTACTATATGTAACCCATGTACTTTTCTAGAATTTGCATCCCATGAAACACGGGAACTGAAAATGCTGCGGTTGGCCAACCATCTTACACACTAACTGTCTTATGCTATACTAGGGTAACAATATGATAACCTTCTTATGCTATGCTAGCTTAACCATCTTACACAAATAATAAGCTATACTAGGCAAATCATGTTACATACCTTCTTATGCTATGTTAGCCTAACCATCTAACACAATAACCATCTTAGGCTAACCATGTTACTGCTGACCGTCTTATGCTAGGTTTGACTGACTGTCTTACAGTTGAACAGGGCAGTACTCCCGAGGTGGATGGAAAGCTGATGACAGGGAGAGCTGGAGCTCCCGTTTCATCAGCCCTTGGTACTAGTTCCCGACCATCCGCCTTTGCTGAACTTTTTCAGTGTTTCAGTTACACGGAGAGTAGGCCAGCATGCTCTCCAGCACAGGTTTCTCTAACTGTCAACACCAAACTACATGCACAGTACACACTACACTACCTTTTGAAAATAAAATTAAAAAATGGCGAACTACAACAGTGCCTCGGAGTTCCCAGGGGGGGGTCCATAAATGCCAAGTGCACTAAACACGTTAACTCATTGACTGAGTGACGTGGCGTGATGCGTTTTGTGTTAGACTAAAGCTCAAAGTCATCGCTACAGAGCACTTTTATCACGATAATGCTAAGCTAGCTAGTTAGTGCGATATTTAAAAAGTTCTGTTTCTTTTTGGACAGGCCTTGTATAAGAAATGTCTGAACTCACTTTATATCTCAAAACCAGAAAGGAACTGGATTGATGTGTTCCAGATTCCATATAATAGTAGTAGTGCACTTTGGAAGGTTTCATTTGTAATTTTCATGAGATTTTGGATATCATGATGATAGAGTAATGAATTCTGCCCAAACTCATTACTGTACATAGAAATAGATTTTTAATCACACCATTTTTACGTGCATTACTAGTTGCCAAGTAAGTGAGAGTGGCTTGTGCTTACTCTTCTTGTTTTTACAGCACCCATACTGCATAACATGCATTGCTAATCTCAGGACATGCCATCCCACCCAGCCCCACTATGCAGCACCATCCGATCCTGTCATGCCCACTCCCCTGTGTCCATCCCAACTTTACTGTCACCCTCACATTAAATCTTGAAGAATTGTGTAGCTAAAATCTTTACATTGCCCACATACAGTGCCATCTTCACAGGGTGTGTTTTTTCTGCAATGTTCCACTGCCAGTCTCCATCTCAGTTTATCTGTCTACGCCTTTCTGTCATTATTTGAATGTTGTTATCAATGCATCAGTACTAAAAAAATTCTATGGCTGTCATATTCAAAACTGGTGTGATAGTACATTGTTAGGGAGGTGTTTTTAGGACATCAGTTGATAATGGATGAGTTGTGGGAAATTTTCACAAAATTCATGTATTCAGATTGCTCCCTTTCCTAGCCATAATTGACCTCATGATCAGTAGCAGTCCACCCTTTTGATACTTGAGCTTCATCCCCCACATCTTGACCATCACATCTAAGTTTTACAGCATGATGACATCACCTCCACATCCCCAAAGCAGCTGAATTTTCTTTTCAGGCACATGTTTAGGAATGATTGTGATGGATTTTCTTAGTGCAGAGCAAGATCACGTCTTATCCAGATTCATTGACCATGATGAGATGATCTTGTTTCCATATCTTGTGTGTGTGTGTGTGTAAAATTTTGTATAGTATTTAGTGGTAGTATTTTTTTTTTTTTTTTTAAGTGTCAGACTTCTGGGCATAGGCTTTCACAGCCTGCTATCAAGACCCAGCAGTCCTCCTACATACCATACACCTCTACATGCCACCACTTCGGCGCTAACACCCACCGTCCATTTTGAATACATGCTAGGGCTGTCTCATACAGGACTGGTGTATTGGTATTAGCGGGGGTATTTTTACGACATGTCGGCGGGTCTTCTGGTAGATTATTAAAGCACGTGGTGGCGACCATCATCCACTCACTTGATATAGTGCTGCCTATGTCTTCCTTAGCCTTTATCATTCTTTTTCTCTGCCTGCCCTCCTCTCTTCCTATTTCTCCCATCTTTCCTGTCACTTCCTACTGTTTTTCTTTCCTTTACAGGTGGCTTTACATTGAGTGACGAACCAAATGGTTTCCTGGAAACCAAGAAACCATTTACAGCGCTGGGTGGTAACCATATAACCAAACCATACGTGCTCCCTACGTGTCAACAAGTGGGTTGGTGGAGGGTTAGTGCCCCTCCCCGTAAAATAAATAACTCAAAGTCAAATGGCCACCCCTTATGGGATTATGGTGTCTGGCAATAGATAGATAGATATCAAGTAAAGGATGTAACTAAGTTTAAATATATCAGAAATTTCTTAGTTTTATATTTACAAAACTAAGTAGTAAGGATGAATGAATACCTATATATTTTTATACATTGTAGGTGAAGGAGGGGAGCATGATAGCAGCAAGGTTTCCTCATGACAGCTCCTGGTATCGGGGCCGTGTATGTAAGTGCCAAGATAGAGATGGAGGTACAGCAGAGGAAAAACGGCAGGTGACAGTGTATTATGTAGATTTTGGCGACACAGAAACCATCAGCGGGGATGATGTATGTGAACTACGGACGGACTTCCTCAGGCTCAGTTTTCAGGCCATCGAATGCTTTTTAGCCAACGTTGATCCTGAGTGAGTGTCATATGTGTGTGTGTCAATTGCAGAGAGATCTTTACTTGCAGATTTATTCACAGCTTTGGAAATACTTGATGTCTGGTTACCTGTGGTGTGTGGGATAGTGCCATAAAAAGTACAGTGTGACCTTGTTATAATGGAGTAATTGGGGGAAAAGGCAGATGATATATCTGATAGTTCATTGTATAAGACATCCAAGAGGGACCGAGTATATTGAATTTCCGTATCCAGATTTCTTTGTCTGTATCTGAACATAAAAATCTGACATGGCCAGTTGGACAGCCAACAGATTTTAAAAACTGGTTGAGCGTCCAGCCAGCCTCTCTGGCCACGTGCAGGTAATAGACCGCATCCCACCAGCTGAGCAAATATGGCTGTCCGCCTCTTCACCAAACAAAGTCCCCTGGCTGCCTGTATTGCTGGGAACATACCAGCTGCCGCGCAATTAATACAGACCCTAACCAACAAGCTGAGCATAAATGGCTATCCGTCTCTTCACTGAACAGTCTGAGTCCTCCTGCTGCCCAGATCACTGGGAAAATATCAGCCACAAGTGTGTAATACAGACCCTGACCCACAAGCAAAGTTAAAACTCCTGTCCACCTCCACACCAAACTGTCAAAATCCCCCGACCGCCCTCGCTTCTCCACCCCCCCATCCCCCCTCCATCCCCCTCCACGCTCAGCACTGCCGGGCGTGTCTCCTTTCTCATCCCCCAGCCCTCCCCTACCCCTGCTTAGTGCACTGCTTGCCTGGCCTCCCACCACTTACCTCCCTACATTGCCATGAGCATTTTTTTTTAAGTTTTTGGCAATTTAATCGAATACAAAGATTCCAAAAACACCATGAGAAAGCTCATGAAATTTTGCATGTAGACAAATGCTTAGCTCTACATAGTGCTGGCAGAATTTTGCGCTAGGATGTTGGGAAGTTATTTTGAAGCTATTTTAACTCTTGAACAAGTTTATTCTCACTGCATTTCTGTACTTTTGCTCATCAGTTTTATGTGTTTTTATTAACTTATCTTGTAGTATAAACACCGGCAAAGATGATGGTACACAATTTATACCAACAAAACCAATTTCCCGGGGCAAATTTGTCTGTGGAAATGTTTTTCTTTGTGGACGTGGAAGCAGCCATAAGTGGATTCTCGACTCTGTTGGTGTCCCATTCCAGAAACTTATTGAAAATGTACGTTTCCTGAGCGGGTTAAAACTGCTTTTGCAACCGTTGTCTTCAATTATTTTTTTTGTGTATTTTTGTTGTTTATGCATTGTTTTCTTAGTGTCTAGCATTATATTGGATAATCCCATGTATGTTTTGATGTCTACATGCTAAAAAACCTAACAAGACTACCACAATTAGGAGGGGCACTGTACATTTAGGTAGGGCATTTGTGGATTTTTATTGTTTATGCATTGTTTTGTTAGTGTTTAGCATTATATTGGATATTCCCCAAGTATTTTGATGTCTAGATATCTGAAAGACTTAAGAACACTACCACAGTCAGGTGGAGTACTGTACATATAGGTAGGGTATTTGTGGATTTTGTTTGTTTATGCATTGTTTTCTTAGTGTCTAACATTATATTGGATATTTCTATGTGTATTTTGATGTCGAGATATCTGAAAGACTGAAGAACACTGCCAAAATCAGGTGGGGTACTGTACTTATAGGTAGGGTATTTGTGGATTTTGTTGTTTATGCATTGTTTTCTTAGTGTCTGGCATTATATTGGATATTCCTATGTGTATTTTGATGTCTAGATATCTGAAAGACTAAGAACACTGCCACAAACAGGTGGGGTACTGTACATATAGGTAGAGTATTTGTGGATTTTTGTTGTTTATGCATTGTTTTCTTAGTGTCTAGCATTATACTGGATATTCCTAGTGTGTTTTGTTGTTGGTGGTAGGTGGGGGCACTCACCATCCACTCACTCAGTGTAGTGCTGCTTTGGATGTCTGCAGGTCCCTCTCTTCCTTCCTTCCTCTTCTGTCTTTCTGTCATTCTTTCCCCCTCCTTCTGCCTACGGGTGACTTTACACTCCCTCCTCTGTCGTTCTTTCCTTCATTCTTTCCTTTTCCTACTGCCCATGGGTGACTCTACACTGAATTACAAGCCAAATGGTTTCTTGTACACAAGGAAACCATTTACTACGCTAGGTGACAACGATATAACCAGATTATGGCGCCTGGTGGTTTAGTGGGTAATTAAGGTGCTCTAGTCGCATTGAGCCTGTGTAGGTTTATATCCAAGGGGAGGTTGGGGTTTGTTGCTCATGTAATCCCGCTTAGGGTTGAGTAAGGCTTGTCACTCTCATCTTAAATGTCAGGACCAGCTTCCTTAGCCCTGGGCTTCTTCTTTCCTCGTGGGGCAACATAGGATTGGATGATGGGTGGATGGAAGGTATTTTCATGTGAAAATGTAGCTCATAGACCAGAAAATACTACCACAATTAGAAGGGGTGCTGTACATATAGGTTGGGTATAGGTACGTTTTCGTTTTCGTTTTCGTTTTTGAAGGCTCCAACATGATTGCATGCGTCGGCCTTGGTCACCTAATGGCAGCTCTCCACGCTGCTCGATCCCTGGCAACCTCCCTGTTCAGTC
>JAGKTI010023841.1:0-14626 GCA_018397915.1 Birgus latro
AAAAAAAAAAAATGAAAACCAAAAAATACCCTACCTATACACTACTGTATGTATTGTACCGCATGGAATTTTGGCACTGTTTTCAGGTCAATCTGCCATATTTGGACATTAAAACACTGACAGGAATATTCAAAATAATCCTAAACACCAAATCTTGAAAATAAAAAAAACAAAAAAAAACATAAGTATAGAGCCCCTCCAAATTTGGCAGTGTTTTCCAGTAATTCTGCCATACTGAGACATTAAAACACACACAGGAACATCCATATTAATGCTAAACACCAAGAAAACAATGCATAAACAACAAAAATCCACAAGAAACCTGATGACGGTTGGAATATCAGTTAACTCTCTTTGACATGAGTGATAGGTGTTCCCAGGGGAAAAAAAAAAAAAAATCCATGGTCAAAAATGCCACTGGAAATTAGTTACATTGGTATAAATGGTAAACCATCATCTTTGCTGGTGTTTATACTATAAATTTATACTATAAGATAATAAAAACACTGAAAACTGTTGTGTAAAATAACAAAACTGCAGTGAAAATGAAAGAAAAGTACAGTCGACCCTTGATTCTATGGACCCTGAATCAATGGATTTCGGAAGCAATGGACAATATCTTTCTTTTTTTTTTTTTTTTTTAATGTGTCCGACTCTGGGCATAGGCTTCACAGCCTGCTATCAAGGCCCAGTCGTCCTCCTACAATCTACATGTCACCACTTCGGCGCTTAACACCCACCGTCCATATTGAATACATGCTAGGGCTGTCTCATACAGGACTGGTGTATTGGTATTAGCGGGGTCATTTTTACGACATATCGGCGGGTCTTCTGGTAGATCAGTAAAGCATGATTTAATGAAATTCAAATCCTTAAACTGTTCCCTGCACCAGCAAGGATCTGCTGGTAGAGTATCACTCTGGACATTGGTCATTTGTCTGTTATTTGAAAGTTTGTCTGGTAGGCTGGTAGCTGGCAGTGCAAGACAATTGGTAAATATGCAACAGGTACCCTCACGATCACAAATTTCTGCTCAGGGGTGCCCCCTTCCTACCCCTATATACCCTGGGAAGACAGGAGGGGAGGATGAAACAAGCTCCACCCACTGCTACCCCAGCTCCCAACCCTCCCCCATACCCCTATCCAACCCAACCTTCCACTCGTCATTCTTAACTGGCAGTTACAGCTCAAGCTAACCTTATACTTTACATGCATAGTTACATTACTAATACACAAACATAAAACACTTGGATTTGTAAAAAGTACAAAACAATGAACACGCTGCTGCAAGAAATTAATGCATTATAATATTGACAGTAAAACAAAAACGTTAACAAAGCCATCCCAGGTCTCATGCATTGAGTGCTTGCATGCGTGAGTGATTGTGCCTGCATGTTTGGGTGTGTCTATGTCTGTGTTTTTCAGTGTGTGTGTGAGTGTGTGTGTGTTCTTACCTAATTGTTTCTTTACAGGAATGAATCAAGCTCGTACTGTCCAGTGTCTTAAACCATTTTTATCGTACATATCCTTAAATTTATTAAATGTTTTGGCACACACTATTTCATTTGGTAGTGCATTTCACTGATAAACTGCCCTATTTGGGAAACTAAATTTCCTTACATCTTTATCGCCTCTCTTTTTATGCAGTTTTTTGCAGTGTCCTCTTGCTGATGCATCCCCATAGGTTATGTAATTATTTATGTCTATTTTCTCTATCCCTGACTTGCATTTGTATAGCATAATCATGTCTCCTCTTTTCCTTCTCTCCTGTAGTGTAGGTAGATTCTGATTTTCTAGTCTTTCTCCATAGCTTAGATCCCATAAACTTGGTAACCATCTTGTTGCAGCCCTTTGAACTTTTTCAATTTCATCTATGTTCTTTGAGATGAGGACTTCACACCACTGATGCATACTCCAGGGCAGGTCTGATGAATGATGTTATTATCTTTCTTAGCATATCTTCATTTATGTATGTAAATGCTATTCTCATAGCATAGAAGTGTGTGCAGCAGCACAAACTGTTGATCTGTGACATGGTGCTTAAGGAACGAGTGATGAGAAGGAGGACATATGTACCTAGGAGGAAAATATGGAAGCTGGGAAACCAATCAATAAGGGATGCCTTTTATAGTGAGATGAGGAGAGTGGTGGCTGAACAGGAAACAGTAGATAGAGGCGTTAATGAACAGTATAGAGCCCTTAAGAACAAGCTCTTGAGAGTTACCGATGCAATATGCAGTTGGACAAGAGGCCCAACAAGACATAAGGTAACTTGGTGGTGGGATGAGGGTGTAGAAGCTGCAGTTAAGGAGAAAAGAAGGTTTTCCGGGAATGGAAGAATGGTGGTAACAGGGAGGAGTACTTGGCTGCCAAGTGCAGGGCTACAAGAGAGGTATACAGGGCGAAGTCTGAGTCACAGAGACATTTACTTGATAATCTAAATCATGGAGAAAGGAAAAATATGATTTTTAGGGTGGCAAATCAGGTGAAGAGGGATAATCGGGACATTGTAGGTGAGAAAGTGTGAAGAATGATGATGGAAGGGTAGTGGTGAACAGTGAGAATATTAAAGATGCATGGAGAAAGCATTATAGCCGATTGTTGAATGAGGAGTTTGATTGGGATAGAGAAGGTTTGGAGCCAGCTGATCCAGTGTTTGGCCCTTGGCCTTTGATTGACGCTGCTACTGTGAGTCAGGCAATAGGCAGGATGTGGGTGGGGAAGGCGGCAGGTGTGTCTGGGTTGACTGCCGAAATGTTGAAGGCCTCAGGAGATACTGGGGTGAGGTTAGTCACTGACCTGATAAATATGATTATATATGAGTGTGTTGTCCCAGATGAATGGCCAAAGAGTGTAATTGTAAATGTGTACAAAGGAAAGGGTGATGCCCTGGAAAGGGGAAATTACAGAGGTATAAAGCTCTAAAATCAGATAATGAAAGTAATGGAGAGAGTTCTAGAAGGTATGATTAAAGAAAAGGTGAATATCGATGAGATGCAGTTTGGACTGGTGCCATATTCATTGTTCGACAGCTTCAGGAAAAATATATTGGCAAGAAAAGGGAATTGTATTTTGTTTTTGTTGATTTGGAAAAGGCCTTTGACAGAGTCCCTAGAGAGGTTGTGAAGTGGGCAATGAGAAAGCTAGGGTTGGAAGAATGGCTGGTTGGGGTGGTTGTGGCCATGTACATGGGTGCTCGCATCCAGGTAAGAGTGAATGGAGCTTTGAGGGATGAGTTTTTCGTGAATGTTGGTGTGCATCAGGGGTCAGTTTTGAGTCCCTTGTAGTTTATCATGGTGCTTGAAGCCCTCTCACGTGACTTCAGAGATGGACTCCCATGGGAGATGTTGTATGCTGATGATTTGGTGTTGATTGCAGACAATGAAAAGGAGGCGGAGGAAAGATTTAAGAAGTGGAGAGATGGTATGGGGTACAAGGGCTTAAGGGTAAATGCAGATAAAACAACAGTGATGATATCTAGGGTTGGTGGCAGTACAATCAGAGAGGGAGAGTGGCCATGTGCAGTTTGCCACAAGGGTGTGGGAAGTAATTCCATCTTGTGTAGTGTTTGTGATAAGTGGGTGCACAAGAGATGTAGTGGTATTAGAGGTAGACTGCGAGATGATGCTGATTTCATGTGTGCGGCGTGTCGGGGAGAGCAGGTGGAGATTGTTAGGCGTGAGAGGGTTGAACTTGCAGGTGAGTCTCTTGAGTGTGTGGAGGAGTTTTATTTGGGAGACATGTTATGTGCCGGAGGTGGGGCTGGAGTTAGCTCGGTTGCTAGGGTGAGAAGTGGTTGGAAGAAGTTCAGGAAGCTTTTGCCTCTCCTGACATTGACAGGACTCTCCTTACGTGCTAAGGGGTCATTGTATGCGGCATGTGTTAGGAGTGTGATGCTGTTTGGTAGTGAGACCTGGGCAGTAAAGGAAGAGGATATTCGCAGGTTTAAACATACAGAAATGACAATGACTAGGTGGATGTGCAGTGCGTCCCTGAGTGCAAGGCCTGGGGGGGCTGGGTTTACGATGGAAGAGTTGAGAGGCTGTTGTTAGTGCTGTGAATATTTATTATTATTATTATTATTATATGTATTATTATTATCATTTAATAGTACTACTTATTATAAATACCAATATTATGATTATGATTATGATTATTATTATTATTGTTATTGTTGTTATTGCTGTTGCTGCTGCCGCGGCTATTGTATTAGCTTAGTTAGCTAATGAGGCGTTATGCCCATTGTACACATTACATATTTGTCAATCGTAATCTGTACCTGCCATGTACAGCACTATACTGTAACACCACCATGTCCAGCGGCGCCTTGTGGTGCCTGTAGTTAATAAAGCTACAAACCTTAAAAAAAAAAGGATGGGACTGGAGTGTATTGGTGTTGTGTTGAGGAGAGGTAGGCTGAGGTGGTTTGGACATGTGGAGAGGATGGGGGATGATAATTGGGTACAGAGGGTGAGAGGTGTTAATACTGGGGGAGGGATTGGGAGGGGTAGACCGAGGAAGACATGGGACGAGGTCATTAAGTGTGACTTAAGGGTTAAGGGACTGAACAGGGAGGCTGCCAGGGATCGAGCAGCGTGGAGAGCCGCCATTAGGTGACCAAGGCCGACGCATGCAAGCATGTTGGAGCCTTCAAAAACGAAAACGATATTTGCAAGCAGTGTGTTAGTGGTAGGTGGTGGCGACCATCATCCACTCACTTGATGTAGTGCTGCCTACTTCTTCCTTAGCTTTTATCATTCTTTTTCTGTGTCTGTCCTCCTCTCTTCCTATGTCTCCTAGCTTTCCTGTCACTCCTTATTGCTTTTCTTTCCTTTACATGTGGGTTTACATTGAGTGACAAGCCAAATGGCTTCCTGTAAGGTAAGAAACCATTTACAACACTGGGTGGTAACCATATAACCAAACCATACGTGCTCCTTACGTATCAAGAAGTGGGTTGGTGGTGGGTTAGTGCCCCCCCCCCGTAAAACAAATAACTCAAAGTAAAATAGCCACCCCTTACGGGATTATGGCATCTGGCAGTAGATAAATAGATAGATAGTATATGTGTTTCAACCCTTCTCACTGATGTGATCAGCCGGAGATAATCTGTTATTTATAAATCACACCTAGGTCTTCCTCTTTTTTTGATGTGTGTAGGGTTTTACTTCCTTACTTATAATCCCAATCAGGTCTTTTTCCACTTTTACCAAACCTGATTACATGACACTTGTTCACACTGAATTCCATCTGTCAAGTACTGCTCCATTCATGAAGTGTATTTAATTCTTCTTGTAGCTCTTTGCAATTTTGCAAAAGTCTCCATTAGTAATTCTCCTTTGTATTTTTGCATCATTAGCAAACATATTTAAATAGCTTTCATTTCCAATGTTGCTATCTATGTCATTTATGTACACTAAAAACATAATTGGTGCCAGCACTGAGCCCTGTGGAACTCCGCTAGTCACTTCTCTCCATGATAAGTAATTTTCCCTCAGTACTGTTCTTATTTCCCTTTTTCTGAGAAAATCTTGCATCCAACAATAGAGTTTGCCTCGGATTCTTCCTTGACAGTACAGTTTCCATAAAAGTCTTTGGTGCGGTACTCTGTCAATTGATTTCTTGAAATCTAAATAGATACTGTCTACCCATCCCTCTCTTTTCTGTAGTGTTTCTGTTACTCTATCATAGTAGCTCAACAGATTAGTAACACATGAGTCTTCCCTTTCTGAAACCAAACTGTCTTTCTGTTATCATATTGTGTTCTTCTAGATGATTTACCCAAACTTTTCTTACCAGCTTTTCTAGCACCTTACTTACAACACTGGTTAGTGATACTGGTCAGTAGTTACAGTCTATTCCCTTTCTTGAATAACGGAACAATGTTTGCTTTCTCCCAAGTATCACCTGGCCCCAAGGATTTCTTGAATATTAGAGATAATGGTTTACGTTTGCACATTCATGTAGCACCCAACATGAAATTTCATCAGGACCATTTGCTTTTCCTTTGTCTAATTTACTAACTCCTCCTGTATTTCTTTTTCTGATATTTGTATACAGTATTTGGTAATATGTGTGGGCATGCATGTTCCATATCATCTCTCTTCAATCTATTTTCTTTTGTAAAAACTGATTCGAAATTCTTATTTTATGCTTCACAAATACCTTTCTCTTGTGTAGAGTTGATCACCTCATTCATAATGGATTGTATTTTATCTTTTACTTTGGTTTTGCTTTGGATGTAGCTGTAGAATAGCTTCGGTTGATCACTGCATTTACTTATAACGTCTTCCTCAAACTGTCTTTGGGCTTCTCTCCTCATTCTTGTATAACTGTTTCTTGCCTGTTTATAGTTGTTATATGCCGTCTCACTATTGTATCTTCGTATCTATTCCACAACCAGTCTCTCTTTTCTTTTGATTTCTTACATTCTGTATTAAACCATTTCTTTATTTTCTTTTCTGCTTCTTTGTGCTGTGGGATGTACTTTTGTACTCTTATTTCATAAATTTCACAGAATTTGTTATATATAACATTTAAATCTTTTCCTCTAAGTTCCTTTTCCCGATCTATTTCTAAAAAGTACTTCTTTAGGCCGTGGTAGTTTCCTTTTTTATAGTTTAGGTTCTTTTTGTAACTTTCACTGCTGTTAACTATGTCATGTGCAATCCTGAAGTTGCAATTTAGTACTGCATGGTCACTTGTGCCGAATGGAGGGATACATAAAATTGCCAATATCGTTTTCTTGCCTAGTAATTATAAGATCTAATACTGATGGTACATCAAGTCCTCTTTTCCTGGTGCTTTCCATTACATGTTGCATTAGGAAAACCTCCTACACTAGATCCAGGAGCTTTTGGTCCCAACAGCTTTCCTGGCTTATTATATCTAGAGTATTCCAATTTATATTTGTATTAAAATCTGCAATTAGTATAATTCTTTCTGATTTCTCCTCCATTCTATATAGTAATGCTCTTAAACTCTGAACTGTACTCTCTGCCAGATCCTCATATTCGCCTCTTCCCCATGTGTTTGATCTGGGTGGCACGTACAAATTTGCCACAATTACTCTCTTCTGATGTATTAATCTCTATTGCAAGCACTTCTACTTGCAAGGGTGTATCTAGTTCTATTTCTTTGACTTATAGATTTTTCTTTGTTAACACCATAATTCTGCCTCCTTTTTCTGAGTTCCTATACCTTCTCCATATATTGTATTCCTCTAGGTTTAGGATGTCGTTTAATATCCTTGGTGCTAACTTTGTTTCGGTCGGGCAAATAATATGTGGTTCATTTTCTCTGATGTAGTCATTCATCTCTAATAATTTAGATGCCATTCCATCTACATTTGATCACATCAACTTAATCATCCTGTTTACATACTTGTCATGACTTGGGTCTACCTTCCTTCTTTTTATTTCCTCCTGGTTATGTACCACTTTTGAACCTGAAATCCAATTACTTTGTAAAAAAAAAGATGTATTTTTCTCCTCGTCTGATCTGCCCTCATACTTTGTTTTTGCTTCCTCCCTCTTCTCTCTTAGTAATTCCATTTTCTCTTGAGTTAGGCATCTTTTTATCGATACATTTTTGAACTCTTTTTTCCATAAGTTTCTTTGCATTCCACAGTGTTTACACTCTGGAAGGTTACTTATAGGGGCCTTGACTTATATCTCTCATATTTCCCTAGCCTTTTGTGCTCCTTTATGTCTTTATTGCAGATTTTCCCTGAAACTTCCTTCAAATATGCTCATTACATCTGCCATCTCTTTTTTGTCTCTTGAGATCTTATTTTTTATTTCTTTTTCCTCTATACCAGTGATATCTGCTGAATCTCTAACCAATTTGGGATAGTTTTGGATTATTCTTTTCACTTCCTTTTTAATGCTTTTTTCTTCAACTCTTGTTTCTAAGTCTTTCTTTACTTCAGCATACATGGTTTCCACATGATTTTCGTAGCTTTGCATGGCTTCATTTACCTGGGTTATCTTCTCCTCAATATCACCGCTCTGATCTGTCAGATTGCTTACTTGTCTAATTGTCTCTGTATCATTTTTGAACTCCTCCATGATACTCTTGTGGTTGACAACTGTACTTGCTAACTTCCCTTCTAAGTGAACCCACTTCTACTGTCAGCTAATCTATTGTTGTGTCTTTTTTGTTTACTTCCTTTATTAATTTTTCTGTTTCCTCCTGCATGTGCAACTGTTTCTTAATTACATCCATTTCACTCTGATATGCCATCTCCAATCTGTTTACCCATTCTACCAGCTTACTGTACGTCTCCATTTCAACCAGGTCCTGGTAGAAATCATCATCCTGCTTTCTACCTTTATCTCTTTTCTTAGCTCCTTCCAAACTTGCTTTACTAAAGTAGGTGCCCTTCATGTGGTACTAAGAGCACAAATTTTACTTACATTCCATGGAGCCGCACATAGACAAAACACAATCAGCTGATCGGCACATTCAAGCACTACTTTGTTTATTTTACTATTTGAACAACAGTCTTACTTAAAACTTCCCCTTTTATATTAGGGACCATTTTGTTTGACCCTTTCGCGCACGGTACCGTGATTTGCATTACATGAGGTGTGGTGTGCCAAAGCACAGGACCTCAAATCGCGTGAAAACGCGAAAAAAAATAACCAAAAAATAAGTTTTCAGTCGATTTGCGTCATATTTTGTAGCATCCTAGCAGCCACGTGTCTCTCCCAAGGTAAGACTTTGGCAAGACTGCAATGACTCCTATGTGCCTGTACATAGTGATAGAATCTCAGTGCTCCACTAGCAGCCAGACAGCAGGGTCGTGCTGTGTTGTGTTGACCCTTTAAATCCGGCATTTTCCCCCTCCCACCCGTGGCTGAAGCCATTATTGAAATATTGTGATTGTACAGTGTTTTTTACTATAATGTGAAGTGATTGTGTCTACTGAACATAGATATATTGTTTGTAAGGCATTGGGGCTCGTTATCAGCCGTTAGGCCTAGAGGAAGAGTCTGGTTTGTTATAGCGGAGTTTCCACTCACCCTGCCCGTAAAATGATGTATTTTACCCTTATAGTGAAGCCATTACTTATATATGTGAAACATATAGTACCTGGATTAGTGAAATAACTGACCTACCATAGCAGGCATTATGTTATGCCATAGAGATACACAGACATATGCATTAGTTGCAAAGGGAACAGGCGGTCTCTTACGACATACAGTAGGGAAGGGAATAACAGAAGAGGCTGGGATGGAATCATATGATAGTGTTTTATACTGTATATGGTTCAGTGTGAAATATGTGTATAAAATAGTGCAGTGAGTGTTCACCGAGAAATATTGTGTGCACTGACTGACAGTGGAAAGTCACGTAATGATCACAGACAAGAAAATACGCCATGCAGCGACACATACAGTATATGACATTATATACGTAGGTCGTGCAGCAAATGTTTGTGGAGAAATCTATTGTGTGCATCGCATGTGTTAGGCAAACGTGGTTCAAGGAACAGAATACGCTACACACACACACACACACACACACACACACACACACACACACACACACACACACACACACACACACACACACACACACACACACCCATGCACACACACACAACTCATACACTACCTAACTCATCTTCTATTCCTTCAAGTTCCTGCCAGCAGCTCAACACCTCTGGAGCAAGTGAGTTATCCACATTTTGTTGATTTGTACATTGACCTGTTTCTACATTTCTATATTTTTTTCCCAAATAAGTATTGTTTTTTACATATACACATATAAGATGGAAGAAAGTTCAGCTTTAGTATCAGTACCTAGCAAAAAGACTAGTGGAAATGTCGAGTTACTGAGAGCACTATCAAAGAGCTTATGATATTTCACGTGTATAATTTGAGTAAACAATAATAATAATAATAATAAAACATAATGAGCGAAAATATGTAAGTATTCGTGAGGCAGGGAAATTGAGCGTTTTTATCTCGCTTGCGGGCAAGGAAGAGAGTTCTATCTTTGTCATCCATTTACTCCAAAATTATTGAACGTATCAATTTCCTGTAAGAACCATGATAAAGATCAGTGAATTTTACGTATATACAGGACATAACTATGTAATTTCTCTAATGAAAAGTTGTGGTTACGTAGGCGGTTATTGTGAGCGCATGACGAAAGTGCACCGCGGCCGCGAGTACCCTGTAGTTTTTTGTGATTTACTCGGAAACTATGAGGCGTATCAAAACAAAAAGGTATCAGGAGAAAGTTTATGAAATTCTACATAAGATTATGTAATAAAAACATAAGGTGTGCGAGAAAACTTCTGCAGTATACCTCCCTGAACAAAAATCAATTTTTTTACAAAAATGGCTTTTAGTTTTTGGCTATTTTCTCGAAAACTACAAGTCGCATCACAACCGGACATACCTCATTAGAAAGCCAATGAAATTCTCTATCAAAACTTATAATAACATTTTTCTGTACGATGGAAAACACTCGAACGACGATGTTGGGAAGTGAGATCAATGTTCCAAAATGTTTATTCACAGCGGCCTAGTGTACTTTTATTCGTATTTTCCTGGTTTTTCTTTTAGCTTATCAGGTAGAACAAACATCGGCGAATAAGATGATGTGAGTTTCAGGGCAACATTTTGAGGTTTGGGTGGCGAAAATGAGGCGAGAATACGTGTAATTTGCGTACCGTGGGCTGCTAGCGGAGTGTGCGGGGGAGTAAAATCGTGAGCCGTGAAACTTAATAAAACTTACTGCACACGAAAGGGTTAACCTGGTACAGAGCTTGACTCATGTTAAGATACTAAATTAGGTAAGATCCGTTGTTGCCTAGGCTTGGCTTGGCGCGGAGTGTGTGTGTGTGTGTGTGTGTGTGTGTGTAATTCACCGGGTTGGTCAGGATCACTTGATGGTCGTGATTGTCAGCTTTTACCCTCCCGGAAGAGAGCTGAGAGCTCATATAGTCCGATCTAAGGGCAAGGCTGTGACCTCACACATGTACACACCCATCTTCTTGCTCAAGAGGGACAGTAGCCACCCACTTGGTCAGTGAAACTTTTCGCAACCTGAGTGAAGCGCGAACTCATGTCTACCAGATGGCAAGCAAGAATGCTACCACTGAGCCAGGGAGCAGTGTATGTGTGTGTGTATTTACCTAATTGTGATATACAGGAAATGAGCTACACTCGCTGGGTCCCATCTCTGTTTCTCAGTAAGTCAAATTTTGCTTTAAACTCGTTTAAGTTTCTAGACTGGACGATCTCTTTGTCCAGGCTATTCCACAGACCTATGCATCTATAAGGAAAACTATATTTCTTATGTCCTTTAGCTTGGCTTCTTTAGTTTCATTCCCTGTCCTCTTGTTACAATCTCATCCCACACAAACAGATTTTCTCTGTCAATTTTATCTACTCCCATCATGGTCCTGAACACTGCAATTATGTCACCCCCCTCTCTCCTTTCCTCTAAGGAAGACAAATACTGTACAGCCTGTCCAGCCTCTCTCTGTATGACAAATCTCCCAGACTGGGGACCATCTTGGTTGCTATTCTTTGTAATCTCTTAATCTTGTTTATATCTTTCTTTTTGTGTGGCGATCACACTACTGCTGCATATTCTAACCTGGGGTGGATCATGGCCACTATCAATTTTCTCATCTCCTCCTCATCCATGTAATGAAATGCCACTCTTATATTGCTCAAGAGTTTATATGTCTCTCTAACTAACTTATTTATGTGTTTTGCAGGTGACAAACTATCCTGGACCAGCACTCCCAAATCTTCCTCTTCTCTCGCTTTTCTAATTGGTTCATTACCCATCAAATAATTCAGTGATGGCCTCTTGGTACTTTTAAACATTTCCAATATTTTACATTTTTTTGCATTGAATTTCATTTCCCACATCCGGCTCCAATCATGTATCCTATCCAGATCCTCCTGCAGCATTTTACAGTCCTCTTCAACCTCTACCTTTCTCAAGATCTTTGCATCATCATCAGCAAACAGACTTACGTAACTGTTCAGTCTAGGGTTATGACTAAAAAACTTTTTTCAAAACTTTCATTTTCCTGATGTTGCAGTTGATGAACTTTTACCCATAGATCACTTTTATGAAGTTCATTTCATTGGATCATGAAAAAACTTCCCGCACCTAGCACCACATGACTTTTAAAAATACATGAGAATACAAACTACTATTTACAAAATAATGTAACAAGAAAAGAATTAACAAGTATCAAGAAATAACAAGGAAATATATACGAATGAATATTGTTAAAATATATTATTAAACAATAATTAAAAGAAATAAAAAAAACAAAGGTAAAATAGATAAAATTGTTTGATCAGTGGTCCTTTAGTGTTAAATCTGTGAACTCATTTCTATTGTTTACATTATAAGTGGGTCACGCTGACATTAACAGTGCACTGCATATTATTTGTAAGGGATCTCAATATTAGTTGTACTGTAATTGCTATTGTTGTTTTGTATTATTAAATTGTTGAATTTTAAAAGGACTGCATTTGTCGTCCATTGCAGCCAGACTGCTTTAGGACTTGCAACAAGCAGCTTAACCAAACCGATTTGATGTTTAAAACTGTGTAAATGTATACTGTATAGTTGTTCAAATCACATCATTCATACAATATTGCTTTCTTTGCAGTATTGCTGTGGAAAATTTGCTGTTGAGTGCTGCTTTTTGGAAATATGTCCTTGCAAAGTAAAATGTCAAAATCAGCAGTGGAACAGTATGATTATTTGCAAAATGCATATATGGAAACAGAAGTGATACCAGAGTATGAGAACCTTGGCTGGAGAGATGATTTTAAATTCCTTTTTGAGCTTTGTGAAGCATACAAGTTTTACAAAACGGAGGAAAAATAGCCTCACATCAAATGGCACAAGCTGCCATCACTTCACAGTGCCAGGTGGAACTCACGAGGAATTTTTGCACTTATTGCATTTTTCCTTCTTCCTAATTGGCGAGAACAGCTGGGGGTTACTTGCGATTTCATTGCAACTACATGGTCGCGGGCCTGGTTTTCTAACCAACACTATTCAGAGACTGATTATGAAGACCTGTTGTCAGCAATATCCAAAGTTAAGTGTCCCAAAGCTGTGAAATGCTTCTCTACTCACTGGAAAAAAGAACCATCAGTGCTTGATGTGCCTTGCTCCAACATAGTAGCTGAGAGAGCTGTAAAGTTGATGGAGGAGGTTCGTTCTACTTGCAAAACAGACAAATATCTTAACAGCAAATTTATTAACACTAATACACAAATCTGAAAAAAAAAACTATTAAAAACACTACAAATGCTATATGTACTCATTTTCATGTATTCCTCATGTGTATTGTATGTAAAACTGACATGTTATAATAAAGAGTGTTTGAGAAGCTAGGTGTTTTAGTGTGAAATATGAAACTGTCTTAGGTGCGGGAGGTTTTTTCAAGGTCTGGCAAAATCAAAGTCATTTTTGTGAGTTTTAGGTAAAAGTTCATCGTTTAGAACCACAGGCTAATAAATTTGAGATTTGTCATAACCCTACCAGTGTTCACTCCATCTACCATATCATTTACGTAAATCAGGAACATTACTGGTGCCAACACCCAGCCCTGTGGGACACCACTTGTTACTTCCCACCATCCAGATGTCCAGTCCTTTATTACAGTCCTCATTTGTCTGTCACTCAAAAAGTCTCATCCATTCCAGGAGGCTTCCCTTCAGTCCTCCAATCGTTTCGTTTTGTTTCGTTTTGTTTCGTTTTTGAAGGCTCCAACATGCTTGCATGTGTCGGCCTTGGTCACCTAATGGCGGCTCTCCACGCCGCTCGATCCCTGGCAGCCTCCCTATTCAGTCCCTTAACCCTTAAGTCACATTTAATGACCTCGTCCCATGTCTTTCTCGGTCTACCTCTCCCAATCCCTCCCCCAATATTAACACTTCTCACCCTCTGCACCCAATTATCATCCCCCATCCTCTCCACATGTCCAAACCACCTCAGCCTACCTCTCCTCATCACAACACCAATACACTCCAGTCCCATCCTACCTCTCAACTCTTCTATCGTAAACCCAGCCCCCCCAGGCCTTGCACGCAGGGACGCACTGCACATCCACCTAATCATTGTCATTTCTGTACGTTTAAACCTGCGAATATCTTCTTCCTTTACTGCCCAGGTCTCACTACCATACAGCATCACACTCCTAACACATGCTGCATACAAAGACCCCTTAGCACATAAGGAGAGTCCTCTCAATGTCAGGAGAGGCAACAGCTCCCTGAACTTCTTCCAACCACTTCTCACTCTAGCAACCGAGCTAACTCCAGCCCCACCTCCGGCACATAACATGTCTCCCAAATAACAAAACTCCTCCACACACTCAAGAGACTCACCTGCAAGTTCAACCCTCTCACGCCTAACAATCTCCACCTGCTCTCCCCGACACACCGCACACATGAAATCAGCATTATCTCGCAGTCTACCTCTAATACCACTACATCTCTTGTGCACCCACTTATCACAAACACTGCACAAGATGGAATTACTTCCCACACCCATGTGGCAAACTGCACATGGCCACTCTCCCTCTCCTCTGATTGTACCGCCACCAACCCTAGATATCATCACT
>JAGKTI010023842.1:0-14626 GCA_018397915.1 Birgus latro
AATGATACTTATGAAAATACTAGACAATGTTACCTGTGTACTTTTGTGCCATTTTGCTTACTGTGTGTACATGTTCGTGTGTGTAACTTCACCTCGTGTGTGACTATGTACGTGTGTCACTTCACCCATGTGTACATACCCAATACCCATATGTGTCACCTCAGTTTTTGTGTGTACATATACATGTGTGTGTCATTTCATTCCACGTTTCTATAACGTAACGTAGATGCATGTTACTTCACCTCCTGTTCTTTCCTATTTGTTCTTACTTTATTGTATCTCTACAGGAATGAGTCAAGCTCGTACTGTCCCGTGTATTAAACAATTTTTATCATACATATCTTTAAATCTGTGAATAGTTTTGACACACACTATTTCATTCCGTAGTGCATTCCACTGATCAATTGCCCTGTCTGAGAAACTGAATTTCCTTACGTCTTTATCACCTCTCTTTTTATACAGTTTTTTGCTATGCCCTCTTGTTGATGCTTCCCCATAGGTTATTTACTCATTTATATCTATTTTTTCTTTCCGTGAGATGCATTTATATAGTAGAATCGTGTCTCCTCTTTTTCTTCTGTCTTGTAATGTTGGTAGGTTCAGTTTTTTTAGTCTTTCTTCGTAGCTTAGATCCCTTGAGCTTGATACCCATCTTGTAGCTGCCCTTTGTATTGTACTTTTTCAATCTTATCTATGTGTTTTTTGAGATGTAGATTCCAGACTACTGATGTATACTCCAGGATTGGCCTGATGAATGATGTTATTATCTTTCTCAGCATGTCTTTATTTATATAAGTGAATGCTGTTCTCATATTAGCAAGCAATGTATACATGTTCCATACTTTTTCAATGATATGGTCAGCCGGAGATAGTCTGTTATTGATAATCACTCGTGGATCCTTCTGCTTTTCTGATATGTGTGAGGTTGAACTTTCTAGCTTATAATCCCAGTCTGGTCTTCTTCCACTTTTACCAAACTTTATTACATGGCATTTGTCCACATTGAACTCCATTTGCCATCTATTGCTCCAGTCATGAAGCTTATTTAATTCTTCTTGTAGCTCTCTGCGAAAGACTGTTTCTATTTCTCCTCTGTATTTTGGCTTCATTAGCAAACATATTTAGACAGCTTCCATTTCCAGTGTTGCGGTCAATGTCATTTACTTATATTAAAAACGTAATTGGTGCCAGCACTGAGCCTTGTGGAACTCTGCTGGTCACTTCTCTCTATGATGAGTAATTTCCCCTTAGTACTGTTCTCATTTCGCTTGTTGTGAGAAAATCTTGCATCCGACAGTACATATTGCCTTGGATACCTCCTTGATGGTACAGTTTCCATAAAAGTCTTTGGTGCTGTACTCTGTCGAATGCTTTATTGAAATCTAAATTGATACTATCTACCCATCCTTCTCTTTCCTGGAGTGTTTCTGCAACTCTCTCATAGTAACTTAATAGATTAATAACACAAGATTTTCCCTTTCTATAACCGAACTGTCTTTCCGTTATCATACTGTATTTCTCCAGGTGGTTTACCCACATTTTTTTCATCAGCTTTTCTAGTATCTTACAACACTGGTCAGGGATACTGGTCTGTAGCTGAGTGGATTCTGCGCATTTCCTTTCTTGAATAGCGGAACAATGTTTATTTCCTTTCAAACATCAGGTAGTTTACATTGACTTAAGGATTCTTTGAATATAAAATATATTGGTCTGCTTATCTCTTCTGCACATTCATGTATCACCCAACCTGAAATTTCGTCAGGACCATTTGCTTTTCCTTTGTCTATATTACTCAACTCTTCCTGTACCTCTTGTTCCGATATTCTAATATCTGATAATATGTGCGGGCATACATTTTCTTTATAATTTCTCTCAAAATTACTTTCTTCAGTGTGTGTATGTGTGTGTGTGTGTGTGTGTGTCATTTAACGTGTGCGCATGAACGTTGGTCACTTCAACTGCTGTATATATATGCACAGTTCGTGTAACTCCACCACCTGTGAACATATGTATGTGTGTGTAATTTCACCACCTGTGTACTTATATGTGTGTAACTTCACTACATGTGTGCATATGTACATGAATGTAACTTCACCACCTGTGTACGTATGTACAAGGTACATGTGTGTAACTTCACCAGCTGTGTGCATATGTACGTGTGTCTAACTTCACCACCTGTGTGATATTGAACATGTGTGCAACTTCACCACCTATGTGCGTATTTGTGTGTCTAACTTCACTATCTTTGTACATATGTAGACTACAGTCAGAGACAAAGTCGAGTCGCGGTTTTGTCCGAAGATTAAGTGCAACACTTGAAACATTTTGAAAGCTCTGCCACAGTTACATGTTCGTAGTTGGCTAGCCTGACTTCGTCAAGTCTTATATCTGCTGCTGATGGGATGACGGTGTGAATGAATCCATGAAATTCCGAAGCCTTAACACCGACTCGCAAGAACTGCTGATTCCGAACTTCGTATGAGATGAAATGCCAACGGTTAGGCGATGATCACCTGACATTGAATTTCATCTTACATCTTACCACAAAACGTCTAGCAGACCTACTATACCATGGTATGGAGGGGTCAAGCAACATGCATCCAACTAACAGAAGTTGAGAGGTGGCATGCTTTTCCTTTATTTACGGGAAACGAATCCTGAACAGAAAGCTCAAACATCTGGTATAGGTATAACCATAAAAAGGAGGATTAGGATTTCAGGAGGAAGGCACAACAGAGAACCGTCATCGTTCAGGTCGTCCTCGTCTTACCACAACAGTATAGAATCAAGAAATAATCACAACGATGGAAGCAGCACCCGTAAGAAGTGCTTACGTCGTAAGAAACGAAGTGCACCTAGAATGCAGCGCAATCAAGCAGTTGTGCATAGACTTCGGTCGTCTTGTTATGTGTTCGAACTCGTTTGTGGGATTCAGTTTGCCAGCTACTCTAAAAGAAAAAAAAATCAATTATCAGAATAACTCTGTTCTCATGTGTTGAATACTATAGTGAATTTTGTTTTACAACACATAAATAATGTCCCACGTCATAATTATCAACTGGATTAGCTAATTTACAGTTAATAAAGATGGAGAACTGACTTCCGAACACCTAGTAAGCTGAATTGTAACGTTGAGAATGTTTTGATAAAAATAAAAGATGAGAAACGCTCCATAAATACTATATAAAAACAGAAGTCAGAAAGATTTAATAATTATGTCGATTAGTTTTGGTAAGTTACAAAAAAATTATATGTTGGCTTCCACAGCCTGGTCATCTGGAGCAAATGGCAATCCAAGTCAGTGCTACCAGCAGATCGTTCGACACAAAGCAGACCGCTCCAAAACTATTGTCTTTCTGCAGATAATTTCACCAAATTTCACGACACGACTTTTGTCTTTGACTGGGTACGTATGTTCGTGTGCGTAACTTCTACACCTGTGTACATAAGTACATAATTATGTATGTATGTGACTTCACCATCTTTGCACTTATGTACTGTGTATGTGTGTGTGACTTTGACACCTGTGTTCGTATGTACTTGTGTGTCTTCTCCCATGTGTTGGCTACATACCCGTATGTCACCTCCGCTGTTGTGCGCACATGTACAGTCAGAAATAAAATTCTTGTCAAAGGTTTTGTCTGAAGATTAAGTGGAACACTTGAAACATTACGACAGCTCCGCCAGAGGTACATAATCGTGGTTGGTTAGCCTGCCTTCCTCATGCTTCATGTCCGCTGCCGATGGGAAGGTGGTTTAAATGAACTCAGGAAATTCCGGTGCCTTAACATCGACTCGTGAGAGTTACTGAGTCCGAATTTCATAAGAGAGACGAAATGCGATCCGTCAGGCGATGATAGCTGGATATTTCATTTTACACCTTACCACCAAACGTCAACCAGAGGTACTATACTCGTATCTTGGTATGAAGAGGTCTGGCAACATGCATCCAACAAGTAGGCAGATGAGAGGCGGCGTGATCTCTCTTTATTCACGGAAGTGAATTCTGAACAAACAGTTCGAACATTTAGTGTAACAATAACCGCTGAAAGGTATATAATTCGGAAAGTAAACACAACGGAGAACCGTCATCGCTCAGGTCGTCCTCATGTTCTGAGAACCAGAAAATAATCACAATGATAGAAGCATTCCCTGCAAGCAGTGCTTAACCCGTCACGTCCCGACCGATTTCCTGATACCCCCCAGTCCCGAGCAATTTCGGATTTTTTTTTTTTTTTTTTTTTTTGGCTCAAACCTTCGCTTTTGGTGAGAAACATCGAGAGTTCATAGAGAAATCGCCCTCCTGAGCCTATAAATTATGCTACAGGTGATGAGTCAGCCTTACCTTTCGCTCTTTCTCAGGGATCTGGTCTCAAAGAAAACGAACTATGGGAGGGTAAACTAATTCAAGCCACTTTGAATTACGTATTTATTAATTTATTTGGTACGAATTTATGTGTAGTACAAGACTATATTGGTTTTCACACAATTATATAGGCAATAAAAGCATTGTTCAGTCACCAAACACATCCAAACATGGCACCTTCCTTTACGACATTTCCACCTCATCACTTCTGTTTGTTTCTTGCTTTAGCTTCTTTATTTCTTTGTCCTCCACCTCATGAATCACTTTCACCATGAATTTCGTCATTGGAGAGACCGTGGTGCGACATGTCTTTACTGGCCAGGTCACTGCTAACAGGTGAATTGCCGAGTGTGGGGGGATAGGGGTCAGGTGGGGCCAGGCAGTATGCCCACTTGATAGCAGATAGAGGAAGGTCCCCCACATAAGCCTAAAAATAACCCGTGAAACTTGAAAATTGTGCAAATGACTGACCTTGCAATTGTGTAATGTACAGGTACGTCGGTGGGTCTAGCTGTGACAAAACGTTGTGACGTACCCATACGTCGACGGGACACCTCAGGTTAATAGCATAAGAAACGAATTGCACCTAGAATGAAGCACACGAAGCTGTGCATAGGCTTCAGTCATCTGGTTTATGAGTTCGAACTCGTCTGTTGTATTCAGTTTGCCATCCATCCTATTAAAAAAAAAAAAAAAAAGATTATCATAATACAGTCACTTTGTCCAATTTTGTTTTATAGCACTGTTAAAGAATGAAAATTCCAGCTCATAATTATCAACTTGATTAGCCAATTTACAAATAAATTAAGATACGGAACTGAATTCCTGTCACTTTTTTAGTGAACTAAATTGCAAAGTTGCTGACGTGGTAATAAAAAAAAAAAAAACGCTTCATACATATTTATAAAAATAGCTGGTCACCTGGAGCAAATGGCAACTCATGTCAGTGCTAGCAACTGTCCGTATGACACAAAGCAGGGCAGACCAAAACTTTTGTCTCAGCAGATGTTTTCACCAAATTTCAGGACACGACTTTTGTCTTTGATTGTATGTGTTTCACCAGCTACTGCGTGTATGATGTGTACGTCGCATTTTGCCTGTATATGTGTTGTTCCGTACGTTATCAACACAACAATAGCCTGTTAGGGGGTGGAATGCTAACACTGATGTTGATAACACTGATAACACACCACAATCAATGTGCTTCCACCTCCCGCCTCTCGTTCTTTGTTTTACACTGTCTTAGCAACATATTATCATTATTATTATTATTATTATTATTATTACTGACACTCAAGAGGCAACTCCCCTGCTTATGTGTCTCTATATAAACCTAACTGAATCTATGCAGTAATATATATATATATATATATATACTCTTCTTATAAGTGGTTGTATCTATGTGTCAAAATTACCATTTTTTTTTTTTATTTGGTGTAACCATGACAACAATTTCCTATACTAGTAAGCTAGACTTGTTATAACATACATCTATAGCTGTATGTAAGTGTGAAGTTCTAAGTGTGTTGGAGTGCTGCATGACTATCTTTCATTAAACCGCTGAGTCCCACCGACGTATGATGCACGTCGCTACTTTTTTCTGCGGACGTACCCAACGACGTGCATCGTATGTTACGCATTTCCAAGGCCCATTGTGTGCACATTTTTCAACATTCGCGGGTGATTTTTGGTAGGCATATGTGGGAGACTTTCCTCTACCTGCTGTCAAGCGGGGATACTGCCTGGCCCCACCTAACCCCCCCTTCCCCCCTCGTGGGAGACCTTCCTCTACCTGCTGTCAAGCGGGGGATACTGCCTGGCCCCACCTAACCCCCCCTTCCCCCCTGCTGTCAAGCGGGGGATACTGCCTGGCCCCACCTAACCCCCCCTTCCCCCCTCCCCTCACACTGGGCAATTCACCTGTTACCAGTAACCTAGCCAGTAAAGGTATCTTGCCCCAAGGTCTCTCCAATGACGAAATTCATGGTGAAAATGATTCCTGGGCTGCAGGACAAAGAAACAAAGAAGCTAGAGGTAGAAACAAACAAAAGTGGAGGTGGTAATGTCGTAAAGGAAGGTGTCAAATACTAGGGTTTTGGGTGAGTGAACAGTGCTTATAAATGCCTACATTATTGTGTGAAAACCAATATAGACTTGTACTACACATAAATTCGTATCAAATAAATGAAATAAATACGTAATTTAAAGTGGCTTGAATTAGTTAACCCTTCCATAGCTCGTTTTCTTTAGCCAGGTACCCTGAAAAAGAAGGAAAACGTAAGGTTGAGTGACACCTGTATCAACATTTTTTACCTCAGAAACGTGATTTCTCTATGAATTTTCGATGTTTCTCACCAAAAGCGAAGGTTTCAGCCAAAAAACAAAAAGTCGATAATCGTTCGGGACCTGGGGGTAGGCTGGGTAAAAAACCGGTTGGGACTGGACGGGTTAATCCATGACACCCCTCACCTCACACGTCACACCCGGGTAAGAACAGAAGCTTCCAACAGGCGTGTCTTTCATATTATTGGCTTACTATGTGATAGGATGTGGACGTTCACTGTGATGCATGTCTATCGTGTGCTTGTACTAAAGGAATTACTGTTCAGCCTGCGCCCATATTGCAATTCCCTGTACCGTTGAGGCTTTGGCAAACTGTCCCCTGATCTTCTGAAATTACCATGTATGGGGTCTGGCTTTGTTTATCTATTAGCGGCAGTCAGTCATTTCTCCAGATTAAGTTTTCCCTGGACCACAATCATGTATCAAAACTTGATGGTAAGTTCCTGGGCCGTTTCCGTGTCATCTCTCGTAAGGGTAACAAATTTTAAATATGGGATCCGTGTTACCCCGAGACCAAGTGGGTGTATGCCAATGACCTTAAGCGTGTACTGAGGGGCATAGTATTGGAGGAATCACTTGCAAATACCTCATCTTCTTCTCAACCTGGCAGTGCTTCTTCTCCCATTCCTTCCTCTGACAATCCTTCTCATTCTGACACACTGTCACCCTCTCCTGCTGTCAGTGACTATCGTTCAGAATTATGCTCTGCACAAAAGGCTCTGGCATGAAAAGACTGTCACCCAAGACTCTCATTATAATCATCTTCATATCATAGTCTTTAACTTGAACTTATTTTATAGGTATGATGTTGAGGGTCCACCTGCTGGCATTGCTGACCATAGTTGGGTCTGGGCTGGGAGAGGACAATGGTGTCGTGCAACCAGAGGCCTTGGTTGCTGTGGGAGGCGAGGTAATTGTGGTGGAAGTTGTAGTCTTGTGCAATGATGTTGAGCCACTGGCCACCGTGGCCATCATCCTGCCCCACTTCACACACCAGCTGGAGAAGACAGAGGCCCTTCTATCAGCCATCAACGAGAAATGCGACCGAGATGCATTCTAGTACCCTCTTTACATACCCATCCACTGGAAACTCGAATGTCAGGATGAAATTCTCTCACGTAAATGACACTTTCTCTAACTAAACACCTGTAGGTCATTCACGTGTGAAACTTGGGCTTTTTTTTTTATCTTGGGGGAGAGATTCTAAGTGGCTTATTTTGTGTAGCAACCATTTATGACCTCTCTGGATTCAAATCTGGCCTTCCTGAATTAGCTAATGCCTTTGAGTCTCAAAACAGTGTCATTCAAGTCCAACACTCTCTGCTACAGAAGATCACGGCTCAAATAATGTCACATACACATTAGACAACTTCCCAGACATTTTACAAAAACAGATTTCAAAGTTACTGTTTTCTCCAAGATCCTATAATCTCACACTACACATTGACAACGTACGGGTCTCACTGGATTCTTTTCTCTCCCAAGTAACTAGCTTCGTTCGCATTCTAGTTGATGCTGTAGGTGTTTGCATCATTGCAGACCTTGTACTTATCCCTGATATCCATTTGGTATTAGAATGGGCTTGCTCTACTTTTGACTTATCTCCAGTGCTTTCCTTCCCCTCTGTGGAATTCTCCTACCCAGTACTTGAGGCCATTTTGCTCACCAAGTAATGTAGTTCACATCTCTCTTCACTCTTCTGTCACATTCGACCTCTTCCACATCATCCCTTTTCAGTTCTTTTTCAATAATTCCTTGTTGCAGGCCTCTGTTTTCTCAAAGTATTTCCTTCTATTCCATGATCATGTCTCCTTTACCTTCACATCTTCTAGTGATCTCAGTCGATTTCCTTCACTTACACCTACTTCTCGACTTTGCACTGCCTATCTTCCAACAATATTTCCTAGTAGTGCTGCTCCCTGCGAATCTGCTTTGGTTTACTTTTTTTTTTTTTTTAGTACACGCAGTCTCTTCCTTTGTTCCGGCCCTCAAACTCTCAGTGCACCAATATCGCCTGAATCATTCGATATTTCTTCTTCAGTGTCCCAATCTCTGTTAGTATCATTTGTCCAGGAACTTTTGTTCATTCGGTGTCTGTAACTGGTTTGTATAAGGCTCCACATAACTATTGTACTGTGAAATCAGAATTTGTGGTTGTCTGTGCTACACATCATCACTATGCATATCGCTCCAGACATATGAGGTCTTTCAGCCCATTAATATGACATTCCATCTCCCTTCTGACAATCTATCCATTACATCCAACAACTTGCGCATGCTGGATTTTCTTAAAGTGACTGTCATGGATCATTTTTTTTACCTTTAACTATTGCTGGGTACATCTGGTCTTTGTAGTGGCCATTTCTCTTATCGGATTTTTTGTTATCATTTGGGTAGTTCATTGCTCTGTTAACCCGTCATGTCCCGACCGATTTCCCACCTCCGATACGTCCCAGTCCCGAGCAATTTTTGAAAAAAAAAAAAAAAAACTTTTTTAGCTCAAACCTCCACTTTTGGTGAGAAACATCGAAAATTCATAGAGAAATCACTCTCCTGAGCTTATAAATGTTGCTACAGGTAACAGTCAGCCTTAGCTTTTCGTTCTCTCTCAGTTTACCAGCCTTCAAAGGAAATGAACTATTGGAGGGTTAATTAATTCAAGCCACTTTAAA
The DNA here is from genome assembly GCA_018397915.1 of Birgus latro. Lineage (NCBI taxonomy): Eukaryota > Metazoa > Arthropoda > Malacostraca > Decapoda > Coenobitidae > Birgus > Birgus latro. Next base: position 9,382 of record JAGKTI010023842.1, read on the forward strand.
TTAAGTATTTATTTATTTATTTGGTACGAATTTATGTGTAGTACAAGACTATATTGGTTTTCACACAATAATATAGGCAATATAAGCATTGTTCAGTCACCAAACACATCCACATATTGCACCTTCCTTTACAACAATACCACCTCATCACTTCTGTTTGTTTCTTGCTCTAGCTTCATTATTTCTTTGTCCTCCACCTCAGGAATCACTTTCACCGTAAATTTCGTCATTGGAGAGACCGTGGCGCTACATGTCTTTACTGGCCAGGTCACTGCTAACAGGTGAGTTGCCGAGTGTGGGGGGAGGGGGGGTCAGGTGGGGCCAGGCAGTATCCCCACTTGACAGCAGATAGAGGAAGGCCTCCCACATATGCCTACCAAAAATCACCTGTGAATCTTTAAAAATATGCAAACAACTGACCTTGCAATTGCATAACTTACAGGTACATCGATGGGTGTCACCGTGACAAAACGTTGCAACGTACCCGTACGTCGACGGGACTCCTCGGGTTAAGTGGTTGGAGAAAAGACTCCATGAAATCTGAATTGCGACAAGCTTAGTGCGGCCACCACCGGACCTTGAAACTGGCAGTTCGTAGCGACACTAAATGTGACTGCTGAAGGTGTAAAGAATATGGAACTTGGTACTGAAGGAAAAATAATGGTAGAAAAAAAAAAGAAAGTATGTCAATTCAGAAGGGTAAATGAAAATTAAGTACTATGATAGTACAAGGATATTAAATGAACCAGTTATAAGTGAAATAGTTAACAAAGGAAAACAGTAAATCGTGAGATAGCAGTAAGCAGTGAATAGTGAGGAATGGTAGATAATAGAAAAGAGTAACGAGAGTGTGAACATTAATAGTGATTATGAAATGTCACTCTTACAGACACTCTTTGTTTAATCAACTATTGTGTAATCAACTATTACAAGTTCATTGCCATGTATCACTATAATCTTCAATGCTAGTCCTATGAAATGGACTTCTATGAACTGGTGAAGAATATTTGACTACATTGTTCTCAGAATTTCTATACTTATCATATACTACTTGAATTATTAGTAATTTAACCCTCTAAGTTTATACCCAGTATCAATTATTGTGCCCCTCTGCTGAACCTTAACATGGCCATGCACTGTACATACTGTACTTTCTTATTTTTATTGGATCCCACTGCTTGCATTGTAACATTCTGCCCCTTAATTATTGTGCTCAGCTATAGTAAGTAGCTGACCATATCCTCTTTTCCATTGCGTCCTTAACATCTTATTTATATATTTCTCCACCCTCAGTACGATGAAACGCCTTGTATATAAATTGCCATATTGTGTTAGGAGACACAATTTTCCTGTGGTTGTAACCATGACCTAATACTTTCCTAAAACTGGTGAGCTAGACTGGATATAACATACATCTACAGTAGTATGTAAGTGTGAAGTTCTTAGTATGTTGAAGGGCTACGTGACTTTTTCCCCTTACCTCGCGTCTGCCGCACTCTTGAAATCCGCTGAGTTAGTGGCTTCTGAAGAGGAAGTGAAGTGCACCTGCCTGTGTGAGAGTAGATTCAGGGCTGGAGTGGTAATATATATCCGTAATCCTACACCGAACTGTGGAGTTATCCTGGACTGGACATGAGGATCATAACACTGGTTTGGAAAAAGGTAACTGAAGTTTGTGTAGGTGAATTAAAGATGGCTAAATACATGGATATAAAGTGCTCATAGAGACAGTGAGCATATAGATACATGGTGCACACAGATACATAGGACACATAGATAGATACAGTTCCACTAGGAGGTGGCACAGGTCGCACTTTTGTCACTAAGGAAGAGACACACACACATACAGTGTTCTAGAATGATCTGGGGCACGCATAGTCTACGTGACAAGGCTTTCCTTAGACCAGAAAAGACAGGACGAGATTCAGATTGACGAGAGAGGGCAAGAGGGGCAACACACTATGCAAGAAGTGGGAGAAAAGAGCCCCTAGAGTTATCTAGCATACAACCACTCTTGTGTTATACACTCTAAGTTAATCTTGATCTTCCCTTGAAGACAATAAAAACTAAGATCACTCCAAATTATATTTAAATCTTCCCTGAAGTTATTTATCCACAACCGCCTTCCGGCCAACACCTACGAGATTGGTGTGCAGCGGTAACTGCGAACCCACTACGTCACTTATACTGCAGTAAAGTACGAATCAATGTCTACCAGCCAACAAGTCTACGAGCCTATAAACCTACAAATCAAGAAGTCTACGAGTTTACATTATCAAAACTGATAAAGAAGCAACGCTACAATTGAAGTAACGAGTTTATACGCATCCAAACGGAGAAACGAGAAAACAAGACAACTCATAACTCATGACTATCACCGCCTCACAAGCCGACTCACAACTTCTGTTACAACTTTACAACCCCCACATTCTCTCTCCCGCCACCTTCTCCCTCCGTCTCGCTGATGCAGAGGTAATGAAGTCAAGCCAGTACAGCAAATGCCACCATGCAACACACGAAACAACCCCTCACTCACCACTGTTCCTCACCAATGTTCTTCATCACAGTTATTCGGTATTAATATTCATTTACCTCCAACAGTGAATGAAGCTATAAGACATTGTTCGGTGAGGTGAGGTTCGTGAATTTCTTCCATCAACACTGGAAAAGTTCTTCAGTCAATCCTGGGAAATTCCTTCCATCAACCGTGATCGATCTACAATCGGAGTGACTTCATCCATGAACCCGGACCTGAGTCTGTGAGTGCCATCATCTACGAGTAGTTCAAGTGGTTGTTCATACGTTTACTCATTTCGTCCCAGAGCTTAGGGTTTGTACAAATCATTATATATACACACATATTCAATATTACCATCATTTCTTTATTAATATTCGTTTTCTCACCCACATAGTTAACACATTCATAAATCAACTGTTTGATAACACCATTCCTTACGAAAATGAGTTTCTTTTAGCCGAGTGATATGACAGGTATATTCTCACCCCCACCAAATTTAGTGCCGGATGAAACACAAATAACATCATATACTGATGACCAATTAATCACAAACCCAACTTCACAGCTAACTGATGAACAACATACTAATGAACAGTTACTCATGAATGCCAATTTGCAATTAATTGCGAATGCCGATGCACAGGTAGAAGAACAATTAAAAGAGCATCACGAATACGAAAGACTCTCACCCAGTTCAGAGCAAGGTAGGGATGACGAAATAGAGGGGGACGGTAGTGAATTCAATGAGGTTGACGATAATCATGGCAGACAGGAATGAAAACCTCCCTCGGATGTAAACAGTGACGAGTTTAGGGCTTTCCTCCATACATACGAAAACCTAATGAGAAGGGTTCATAGATCAGGTAGGTCGTATTCGACTGTTCCTTCACATAACGATCAGGGATCACAGGTGGACTTGACAGGTGTACAACCTGCCAAGATGGCGAACAATGCAAACGCGCATTCATTATCTACTCCTCTAACTTTCTCTCTGTTGAGCATCACCTCTCTTCCTTTAATCCTCACCTTCTCTTTCTGAGACTCAGCTCTCTGAGACAGCTGATAGCAAACCCATCTCTGTATCATCTTACTTTCTCTATGCTCATTTCAGTGCCAAAGGTTGCTGTTGCGTAGTACGCAATGACTTATCTTGCTCTCGGGTTACTGAACTTGATTCTTCTGAATTTTCTACTCTTTGGCTTCGGCTTTCCCATCGAAATATGATTAAATGTATATGTGCTGTTAACTTATCACATAATTTCACTGACTATGAAAAATTCTACTGTCCTACTTCTATGATGGAACACATCTTAGCCATTTCTCCTTTCTCTGAAACTTCCAGTCGAGGAGATTTCAGTGTTCATCACCACCTTTGGCTCTCCTCTCCTTTCGCTGATCCACTTGGTGCTAATGACCTAAAGCAGATTGTACACCACCCTACCCGTGTCCCAGGCCTCCTTGGAGGGAGTTCCAACATATCTGCCCTTTTCCTTACAACTGATCCTTCTGCTTACATTGTAAACCTTTCCTCTCTGTTGAACTCCTTTGATCACACCTGTATCACCTTAACCCTATATGTCCCAGCCGATTCTCCACCACTGACCCCCCCAGTCCCGACCAATTTTGGAAAAATTTTTGTTTGGCTCAAACCTCCACTGTTGGTGAGAAACATCAAAAATTCATAGAGAAATCGCCCTCCTGAGCTTATAACTGTTGCTACAGGTGAGAGTATCCTTACGTTTTCATGCTGTATTACCTGGCTTCAAAGAAAACAAATTATGGGAGGGGTATCTAATTCAAGCCACTTTAAATTACATATTTATTTATTTATTTGGTACAAATTTATATGTAATACAAGAGTATATTGGTTTTCACACAGTAATATAGGCGATATAAGCGTTGTTCACTTACCAAACACATCAACATATGGCATCTTCCTTTATGACATTACCACCTCATCACTTCTGTTTGTTTCTTCCTCTAGCTTGTTTCTTCCTTTGTCTTCCATCTTAGGAATCACTTTCACTGTGAATTTCTTCATAGGAGAGACCGTGGCACGACATGTCTTTACTGGTCAGGTCACTGCTAACGGGTGGATTGCCAAGAAATTGGCGTGTGGGGGAGGGGAGGGTCTGGTGGGGCCAGGCAGTATCCCAGCCTGACGGCAGGTAGAAGAAGGTCTGCCACATATGCCTACCAAAAATCACCCTTTAAACTTGAAAAATGTGGAAATGACGGACCTTGCAATTGCATAACGTATCGTATGTCGTCAGGTGTCACCATGTCAGAAGATTGCAACGTACCCATACGTCGTTGGGACACCTCGGGTTAACCTGTCCTATTGCTCCAGTACAGCCTGTGGACCCTCCAAAGAATCGTTGGTTGTGGCACTTTGGAGCTGCTGACTGGGAGGCCCTCAGGCAGTACTTCTTTGATTTTCCCTGGAATGTTCATTGCTTCCATGGCTGGGAGCCATCTGAGCGTGCCTTGCACATTACAGAGGTTATTCTCTTGGGCATGGAAGCATACACTCCTTTCTCATATCCTTTGACTAATGCAAAAAAATTTAATTTAATCGTGCTTCTTTTAATGCTGTTCACAACAAGGAGAAGGCCCACAAAAGGTACCAGAGCCCATCCATCCACCTCTGAATCTCGTCTCTTTTGTTTTTACCCAGAATCATGCTAAGTCTGTTCTTCGCTCTGTTTGAAATGATTTCGTTCATAC
>JAGKTI010023843.1:0-14625 GCA_018397915.1 Birgus latro
ATATACAGCATGTTACACCGTAACATTTTCTCAGAAGTTACTCATACCGTTGTAATATCGTTACAGTTGGCATGAATCAAACACAAGAGAATACTGAAGCGCAGTGTGCAGAATACAAGTGAAATCACTAATGAAAAGATGTTGCAAAATCTCTAAAACCACTTAGATTATGACTCAGTGTGAGAATGGCTGTACAGTACATGTTGCTGTGCGAGATGTGCACTATTGAGAGATTTTCGCAAATGATTAATTTACCAACAAGGGAAGGTTTATCTTTACTGGGCCGAGAAAGATTTTATTATTAAAAGGAGAGACAAAGATTTTTCTTGACTGTCAGAGATAGATTACCATTCATTCATGAATGGTGAAGGCTGGAGTATTTCAGATATGATGTATGCAGAGCTTGGTGGAAGCACGAGACTGAAGTGTGGTGTACTGGTGTTGCCATGAGGAGGGGTAGACTGAGATGGTCTGGGTGTGTGGAGAGGATGGGGGTCAACAGTTGGGTGCAGAAGGTGAAAAGTGTGAACATAGGGAGTTGGGCTGAGAGAGGCAGACAGAAAAAAAGCCTGGGAAGAAGTCATGAGTGTGCCCTCAAGGATAAAAGAACTGAATAGGGAGGCTGCCAGTGATCGAGCAGCGTGAAGAGCCACGATTAGGTGACCAAGGCTGATGCATGCAAGCAAGTTGGAGCCTTTGTAAACAATAAGGCAGGGGGGTAAGTGGTGTACAAGTAGTGCAGTAAGGAATCCAGCCCTGAACGGTCGAGTGAGGCAAAGTCTGACCAGGTGAGGTGACGACCCAGAGGTGAAGGCTTCTGACTCGCTGAGGCCGGCCCCTTCGCTGAAACAGACTCCACCTCGCCAGGCTTTGTAGGAGAAACAGGGTCGGCAGGGTCGTCTCCCACAGGCAGCGATGAAAGAGCCTCATCCCCAGTCTCCATGGGCACCTCAAGAGGTGGTGAAGGGGCAGACAGGCGGGAGATGGAGCGGCCCGCGAGCGGAGCCTCGTAGGTGGAGTGGAAGGCTGTAATTGCACCACCCTTGGGACCAAGGTGGTGGGGGTTGCAGGAGGCCCTGACCGATGTCGATGGCGAGGATCCTCGCTTCTAGGTCTCCTCTGGATCACAGGCAAAGAGAAGGATTCGAGGATCAATATGGCAGGGAGCCCATTGGCCTGGAAGATGGCGGGCAGGCGCTGGGCGAGAATTGCCATAACTCCCCCTGAGAAAGCCTTGGCCGCCTCAACACACGAGGTAACAATGGTTGAGGCAGAGGAGGCAGGAAAGGAAGCAGGAGCAGCAGATGAGGACTGACGTGTGCGCCGACGACAGGGAAGGGCATAGGGAGAGCCCCGCACCACCTGGCCTGCAAGACCGGTGACCGAGGCAGCTGCAGGACCCTTGGCACCCTTCTCCACCACAAACTCCACCACCTCGCCAACAGCAACTGAGGGCACAGGGTGGGCAGGGATGGGGGCCACAATAGACGACTGGTGGAGGAAAACTTCACCCCCAGTGTCTCAACGAGTCAGGAAGCCATACCCCTTCCTGACATTGTACCACCGTACTTGTCCCACAAGCCTACACTCTGTGCCTCTGTTTTCCGCCACCTCAGTCTGCCCGATATTCTCTTGGGTACGAGCCATGGTACAGGCAATGAGAGAGTCCTCTCTGCCTCCCTAGTGGTCTGGAGCCGTATATAAGTGCTGACTGGAGCCACTCCCACTCATGAGCCGGCTTCATGATGATTGGTTCCTGCAAGGGTGACGTGAGGTAGTGGCGTGAGGAAGTTTACTTGGGCCGGCTTCGCTTCCTAATTCGCTTGTTTAGTTGCCGGCCTCGTTAATGAATTCCACCCTGACACACGGAGAGGTGAGAGGAGGTGCTAGGTACGTAACACTATCCATCTGTCTATCTACCTACCTATCTATAATTAAGAGAGGCTTATTGGTTGTGTATCTGTATCAAGAATGAGAATTGATTGTATTAAAATCTGGCAGCACAACCTCCAGGGTCATATGGCGCCGGACAACAAGCTAAAAGATGCAGCAAATAAAAAGTGAATACTCAAAACAAAGTTAATAACGTACTAGCAATAAAACTTTGAAAAGTATAAAGGAATAGATTTTAAAATAACAATTACTTATAAAAGTGGAAGGAGGCCTGCCTCCTGAAGAAAACTAAAAACATCAGTAAAATTGCTAGAGGCTCCACCAAGCATCGAAGAGAGGCAGTAGGCACCATCTGTCCCTCTATGCCTATGGAGGAATCACCGACGTAGGTCCCCCAAACTTGGACACTCGATCAGCAAGTGATGGACAGTATGGGGAACAAGGCAATCATCAGAGTACGGTTGAGTCTCACCACTCATGAGGAACCCATGTGTAAGCTGAGAGTGACCAATGCGAAGCCTACCAAGAGCCACCTCCAAACGCCGTGGCAGGGAGGGAAGAACCCTTGGCACAAAAACTCTCTGAAGGATTTCCTTTAGTTTATTATGAGCAACACCATCCCAGTGTCTCTGCCAGCACGTATGAATTCTGGACTGCAAGTAAGAGGTTATATCAGAAGCAGGAAGTGGGTAGTCGGATGGGGGTTGTTGAGAAGTCGCAGCTTTAGCTAATGTATCTACCCCCTCATTGCCCACTATACCATCATGTGCAGAGCCCAGCAGAAATCCACTCTCTTCCCCCGACGACGAATGAGGAACAGCCACTCCAAAATAGCTACAACTAGAGGATGGGAGGAGTTAAAAGAGTCCAGGGCCATAAGCGCCCCTTGAGAGTGCTAAAAATAGTAAAATGATTGTCTTGGTGAACAAACACCAACTTCAGGGCTAAAACAATAGCTGACAACTATGCAGAAAAACCGAGACAGCCAATGGAAGACTACCTCCACCGCGAAAATTGGGAAATACCACTCCAAAACCAACACCAGAGGCGGATTTAGAGCCATCCGTATACACAGGCACAGAACCATCATGACTAGAAGAATGTTCTAAAAATAACTGTAAAAGAGACTGAGGAACGACAGAATCCTTTGAGCCCGCCAAAGATCTGCAGAAAGATACCTTGGGCAAGATCCATGGCGCAACCCTCAGGATCTGAACCAGACTGACAGGTACTGCTGACAAACCAAACTCCTCCATGATATACCAAACCCTAAAGCCAAATGGACGAGACATGCGAGGGTGCCTACGATAATACAAAAAACAAGACTGCCGTATCACACAGTCACAGACAAGTGAGTCTGGAAGGCAATGAATCTGGAGCCAGCACCGCGTTGCTATAGACTAACGCAGCAGACCTAAGGAAGGCACACCAGCCTCCAGCAACAAACTGGGGATCGGAGATGACCGAAAAGTGTCAGTTGCAAGGCAAACACCAGGATGATACACAGCATCTAGAGTTTTTAGTCTGGACTCTGTGGCAGAGGAGTAGACCTCACAGCCATATGACAGCTTGGATGTTACAAAAGCCTGAAACAGATGCAAGAGTGTCCTCTGATCAGCACCCCAAAAGGTATGGGACAGAACCTTCAACAGACTGAGAGCCTCCATAAATGATACTTTAAAGATATGCCAAGTGTGAAACGCAAATCAAACGGTGGTCATACGCCAGGCCCAAGAATTTTGTTTCTGCCACACAATGGAATCTTCTGTCATAAAGCTGGAGATCAGGGTCTGGGTGTACCCCTCTCATCCTACAAAAGTGCATAGCCACAGTCTCGGAAGGGGAAAACCGAAACCCTTGGAAGCTGCCCAGGCAGAAATCTTGTCCAAGGCAAGCTGCATACGCCGCTCAATAGCAGACATGCGGGAGCGAGAAAACCATATGGCTACACCATCCATGTAAAGAGATGAGCATATCCCAGCAGGCACAGTGTCAAGGATACCATTGATGGCCACTGCAATCAGGGAGACACTTAAGACGCTCCCCTGTGGGACACCCTCCTCCTGGCACAGCGGTGCAGAGAGGGTAGAACCCACATGGACCCGAAACACATGATCAGTCAAGAAGTCTTCAAGCAGCAATGGCAGCCGACCGCGTAAACCAAAGGCATGAAGTAGTTGGAGGATGCCATGGCACCAGGCAGTGTCGTAAGTCTTCTCAAGGTCAAAGAACACAGCCACAAGATGTTGCTTGGAGGCAAAAGCTTTGCAGATCGATGCCTCTAGCCTGATAAGGTTGTCTGAAGTACATTGGAATTTATGATAGCCACTCTGCGAAGGAGAGAGGAGGCAACCCTTCTCTAGAAAGCACACAAGGCTGGTACTGACCATCTTTTCAAATAGCTTGCACACGCATGATGTTAAAGTAATTGGGCGATAGTTTGAAACATGAGAATGGTCCTTACCAGGCTTGGGAATGGGGAGGACAACACCCAACTTCCAACTCTTGGTAATAGAACAATCGCCCCAAACCCTGTTAAAAAGATCCAATAAAAACTGAAGTGAATCAGTCGGTAGATGACAAAGTATAACATATGGAATTTCGTCAGGCCCGGGAGTGGTGTCATCACACTCTGAGATGGCAGCACATAGCTCACAATGACTCAAATCTAAGTTATACGGCTCTCCGCCACGAGAGTGAAAGTCAAGACCCAGCCTCTCCTGATTCCTACAAAAGCTAGCACACGGTTTAGAAGGATCTTTTTTTGATACAGCATAAAACTTATCTGCGAAAGCAGAGGCTACTGCATCTGGTGCAGACACAAGATAACCCTGAAGTCGCAACACCGGTGGGGAGGGGGGCGAGAACCTACCAGAAATCTTGTGCACCTTTTCCCACACCATTGGCACTGGAGTAGTGGATGTAACTGTAGAAACATACGTCCTCCACGAGTTGCGGCGAGCATAGTTCATGACCCGTCTATAGTGAGCACGTGCTTTGCGAAACTGGATTTTTAGAAAAACAACATCACGATTGGCAAAATACTGACAGGCAGCCGCTTTGTAAGCCCCTCTCACTGTAGAGCAGTCATCCTTCCACCATGGCACAGGTCTCCAGGAAAAAACACCAGAAGTCCGTGGGATGGAAAGAACCCCTGCTGAGAGAAGAGTCTTAGTAAAATAACATTCAGCATCATCAATAGTTAAAAAATCAGTAACACTGTATGCAAATACACAGTTCCTCAGAGACCAATCAGCCCTATCCAGACACCAGCGTGGCATACGGGCTGCAGGAACAGAGCGAGTAGTCTGGACCAACACAGGATAATGGTAACTGCCATGCCGATCATCCAATACCTCCCAAGAGAAATCAAGGCACAATCAGAGGAGGAAATGGTTAGGTCACTGACAGTCTGAACATGAAAATGGGTCGGTCTCCCATCATTTAGGACCACCAAATCTAAATCCCCAACCAAAGAGTCAAGAACATCACCACGGGGATTTGAAAGTGAGTCACCCCACAAAGGATAGGGGCCATTACGGTCACCAAGGAGTAGAAAAGGGGGTGAAAATTGACTAATAAGGGTCTCCAGATCTGCATGCTTAACAGGAATGGAAGATGGAAGGCACAGACAACATATGGTATAACGCCTCCCAAAGTGCATCTGTACCGCTAGAACTTGAAGGGGAGACTGTATTGTAAAGGAAACAAAGTGGACATCCGATCAGCACAGACTGGCACATCCATCGCTGTGTTCGCCAGGAGGAAATGCATGGAATACCTTATACCCCCTGATAGAAAGAAACGGTCTATTCCCCACCATTGTCTCGTGGAGACAGACACAGAGCGGATTCAGAGCAGAAAGTAGTAACTGCAATTCCTCCCAATTTGCCACGGCACCTCTACAATTCCATAGAAGACCAATTGGAACTGATTGAGCCATATTGATTAGTATTACTGAGCAGGTTTGGATGGAGGCTAATGAAAGCCCTTTGGAGAAGCCTGTCCAGACCGAGCGGGTTTGGACTGAGGCTTATGAAACCCCTTTGGAGGAGCCTGTACAGGACCAGAAACTCACACCCTCTGCCTAATATCTGAAGGCAAACGAGAGGATGAGGACGGAAGTTTTACTACAGTCTGTCTTGGAGAGGGCACACCAGTTTGTTTGGAAGGCGGCTTGGGGGCCACCTTTAGAGATGTTGGACAGCCAGTGCCCCCACCAGAAACCCCAGAAGTGGCAGTAGAGTCCACAGGACTCGAGGCACTTGAGGAGGCCGTCCCATGCTTCAGATCTGAAACATCAACGGATTGTTCAATATCTGTATAAAGATGTTTAGAAGTGTTGCAGATGCGAAAGCAGTTAGAGGCAATGATGGAAGTTCGTTGATCGTGAGGCTGTGGTATAGAAGATAAGCTGAGAGGAACGTGGTGGACAGAGAGAGGAAGGGGACAACGGGAATGACAAGTAGCAAAGTTTAAAGTGAAAACAATAGGATGAATATTGAGTACTGGTAAAAGATGAATTAGAGTAAATGAATTAGGAACAAATGGGTCTGGAAAATGTGTGGATCTGATGAAGGGAGTATGTTGTTTGGAATGCGAAGGTAGCTAGGAGTAAGAATGGTTCATTTTGGTGGGATTCATAATGTTGAATGGGCAGTGGAGGAAACAGGGAGACGAGAGTGGATGCAAGTCGGTCAAATGAATGAAGAGAATATACTGAAGGTAAGAAGGGTGTGGATATCTGTAAAGACAACAAGCACGACAACACTGTGTAACCACACTACATTCTCGTGGAGTCGCATAATGAGGAGTGAGTGTGGACACATTACTTATTTAAGTATTCAGATTCATTTATGTTAAAATTCATACCAGACTTCATACACATAAAAATCCTCAAGGTAAGAGCTGAAAACACAAAATTCACATATAACACTAACCCTTTCCCAATCCATGTATTGTCCCAACATAAAACACGAAGTATCGTTTGTAGTGCTTAAAAGATCAGTGCTTCATCTGCTTCACTACATGGTACTTCATTGACAAACATCCACTAATGCTTAATTTATATGGACCTCGTAAGCCTCTTGCTTTTTACTACAGGTTGGCTATCTCCTTTGCCATGGGTGTGTGGCTTGTATGGGGTCTGTTGTACTTCTGTGATAGTATCATCTAATAATTTATACGTTTTTGCAACAGATTGATCATTGCTTTTGTTGTGAGTGTTTTTTTTTGGGTTAAAAGGTGTCTGTTAGTACCATTTAATCCTTAATTTACATGCTTTTACCACAGGCTGGTCATCTCTTTTGCCGTGGGTGCGTGGCTGTTGTGGGGTCTGTTCTACTTCTCCGGTCTGGTTGCATATGCCGCCTTCAGAGACTGTGATCCCTTGTCATCAGGCAGGATACAGAAGCCCGACCAGGTGATCCCTTATCTGATCATGCAGAAGCTGGGTCACCTCACTGGCATTCCTGGGGTCTTCGTGGCAGCTGTCTATGGCGGCGTCCTTAGGTGGGTGATGTAATGGCTCTTCCTTCTCATATCAGCAGCCATCATCATCGCTCACATCCATCATCACTATCACATCCATCATTACTCACACCCTTTCTCATAAAATTCTTGTGAGCCACTCCTCTCTAGTGGGAGTTAATCTAAATTGAAACAATGGTAAATTTGCATAAGTCTCGTGAGTAAATTAATGCAATTAAGTCCCCTAACTAACCAGCAAATCAATTATACTAGCTAGTTCCTTAAGATTTGGCCAAATCAATAAGGTAACTCAGCTATATATTGAGTCGGACAACAGATGATGACGGGCGTGACGTTTCAGTTGTTTTCTTGGGCAGCCAGGCAACCTCTAGGTGTGTATTTACAAGTACTAGCTGAACGGTGTCTGCTATTGGAGTGAGTCAAATGGTGAGTTTCTTCCTCCTCTTGGGATTGAAGAGTTGCCAATAATTTATTAATTACAAGGCTAAATGCAGTTAAATTACTCCGTGAAATATACAAGGTAAATCTAACTTTATTTAATCGTAGTTTTAAATGAACTAAACCAAATATTCCCTTTTATCTATAAAGATGTATATTAAACCCTCGTCTGCTTTTCGTGTCTCAGGACACGTCACACTCACACAGATGCAATGAGGCCGATGGAAAATTTCTAATTATTTGCATGTATGTACATAGTTGTCCACAAGTGTTAAACACAATAGCATTTAACTTATTAATAATAAGAATTATTAACAGAACGTAGTCTCTGGGTTGTTAAACCTCTCGAATTATAATTAGCATTCAGGAAGTTTTCCTCTGCCTTTAACATCGACAACCATTGCAAAAGTAAGAGCACAACCACTCGGGGGGAAAATATTCCCCACAGTTTTGGGTCCAGGGGAAAATGATACACTGTATCATGTAATGTGACCCTTAGCCAGGAGCCATCTCCACAGATCTCGAGAGCCCTGTGCTGCGGTCCTTCTAGGTCGCGCATCTTGATCCAATTGTTCTCCACCATCCTCTGTTTCCGGGGAAGCCATTAACTCAAGGGGCACCAGTTTATCTTTAGTTTTCGTACTGAAATGTCCCCTACATTTAATTTTTACAAGTCTCAGCACCCCCTCTGAGTCTGGATGTTTGGAAATCACCTTAGCTAATGGCTACTGGGATCTTGGTTGTTCGGTTTTTATTAAGACCACATCTCCTATATTTATGACTGATTTGTTGCTGGCAGCTTGAGCCCCCTAAAATCTTTCTCTTAGGCTCAAAAGAACTTCTTCACTCCGATGTCTATTCCAGATATCCAATACCCTTTTCACACATTGGTATCCCTTGCGCAGATGTTGTCCTAATTCATTATTTCCTATTGTAGGATCGTTTTTTTTCCTCCTGGATATCCACACAAGGTACCAGCTGATGTTTCCTGCCATGCATCATATGAGCCAGTGTCTGTGCTTCAATTCCAACACTAGCATCATCTATATAGGTTAACGGTCTATCAATAATCCTAGCTTCAGTTTCAGTTATCACTGTTCTCAGTTCCTCTCTGGTGATCTTATTCTGTGTAAAGTTTTCCTTAGGCAGTTCTTTACTATTCCAATCATTCTTTCTGTAAATCCATTTTGCCATGCTGCTCTCGGATTCCCAGTGCTGACTTAACCTTTGGGTCATTCATTATGTTCCAAAGTAGAGGTGCTGCTTCAATGAAATTGGTTCCGTTGTTGATTATTTACCCTATCGCACGTGGGTAAGTTCAGTAAGTTTTGTGTTCTATGGCACATTACTCTCCCCATCCCCCAGCTGCCATCCATGCTCACCAAAAATCGTGTATTCTCGGGTTGATTTCGCCACCCAAACTTATTTACTTTGCCAAAAAAAACTATATATTCCTATTTGTCGATGTTTGTTCTACACGATAAGCAAGAAAAAAACAGAAAAACACATGATAAGCAAGAAAAAACACAGAAAAACACACTATACATACGTTAGGGCGCTGTGAATAAACATTCGGGAACATTCATATCACTTTTCAACATCATAACTCCAGTGTTTACTAAACTAACTCTATAATTTATACAATCAATAGAAAGAGAATTTTATTAGCTTTCGAATGAGATAGATCCCAGTTTGATACAAGGTATGGTTTTTGAGTAATAAGTGAGAAAGTAACATCCATTTCCAAAAGCCAACAGATTTTTTATTTGAGGATCTCTAGCGAAAAACATTTCAATGTAGTGCTATGTTTGTATTTCAATATTTTATGCAGAATTTTATGGGCTTTCATTTGAGCCCGAACGGTTCTCCTACACCTAATAATTTTCGAGAAAAATGCAAAAAACTACGGTGTACTCATTCAGTTTCATGACTGTTGGGCTGTTTCCTGCCTCCCTCTAACCTACTGTACTGTTTCACTATTTCCTTGCACAGGGTATTGCAGACTATATTGACATGATACTCTGACACTTTTTTTTTTTATAGATGAATACTCATTTGGTGAAGGGTAGAAGCAGTGTTGTTCTGGGGCAGGGTTATAAATGGTAGCAAAATCTTTGTTGGCTCAACAGCTGATAACTGCCACAAATGCTTCACAAACACCTGTTGCAAACACCAGATCTAATCACAATAGTGCCCAAAAACTCTACATAAGCACTATTGGTGTAGTGAAATATGTCGTGCTGCAATGATGTGGGTAATACTGTAGAGTGGATTTATAGGGACAAGGGGCCACGTACTCCTCCCCCACTAACATCTTTTGGTACTAAACAACCTGTATACACTGACACTGGAATCAGGTCTCACTGATGCCACCTCATTACTTTTGACGAGAGCCAGGCAAGCTATGATGCCTCGAAAAATGACACAAATCGACCAAAAACTTCTTTTTTCCCCCCTTTATGATGCTTTAGTCGTCATCGATGCAATTTTGCGGAAAGACCCAAATGACGCCTAAGGCGTCATCATGCACGAAAGGGTCAGTATGGTAGGACAAGACCTTTTAGCAGCAAATCTTCAAAATATGTTCAGGAATGTCTCTGAACTCAGATCTTCTGCCATTTCTAAATGGACTGCCCTCGTGTAGGAGCAAGTAAACAAACATATATACACCTTATGGGAAGTTCCCTCACCCGTAACAGTTATAGCCCCGTGTAATCAACTCCAGTTACTTTGAAGGGCCGACTAATATTTACCCTAACCTTTGGTAAAGCAGGTGGCCCTGGGTAGTCATATGGTTTTTGCTCATACCTCCTGCATACTATGCAGCCCTTGAGATATTTCTTTATAACCTGGCCAATACCTTTCCCAGATTCAGGCCAAGGTCTGCGGCACACCTCCATGAAGAGTCAAATCATGGGCATCCTTTACAATTAACTGTACAAACTAATAATTCTTGGGTAACAGTATAGGATGTCTAGTTTGGAGAGGCAAATCAGCCTTTATTATTTGGCCACGGCATCTAATTAGACCCTTTCCGTCTAAGAACAATCCTAAGTCTCGGATCAGATTGTTCTTGTTACCAGTGCCTTGGCATAATAGGTCAAAAATTTCTCCATAATACTTCCTTTGTATCCTATTCAACCAATATTCCATGGGATCAAACTTCTTAAACCCCACTTTCTTATTCAAAAATTTAACAACCAACCTAGTGTTGTTGAGTTGTTTTACTGATGAGAATCTGCTAATGTCAATTATTTCTGGCTCAGGTACTATTGCATCCAAGTTTACAACACTAACCTCAGCAATGCTATACAGTTTTTGCTCAGGCCAATCCTTAGTGAGTAACCATTTAAGACCTTTAAACCACAAGTCATCCTTGATGAGTTTCTTTACTGTCGAACCTCTTGAGAGCAGATCAGCTGGATTTTGGTTGGAGGATACATGCATAAATTTAAATTTGGAAGACGGTTCTTTTATAATCTTCACTGTATTGCAGACGAAAGGAATTATACTGTCCTCCTTTCCTAATCAGTAAAGACAAATCTCACCGTCAGTCTATGTATAAAAATCCTCAAACTGAGTATCCAGAGTAGTAGTTACATACCTGGCCAATTTAGTTCCTACTCCTATGGAAGCCAATTCCATTTGAGGTAGGGTTCTTCCCTTAATTGGTGCAACTCTGGGTTTAGACTTAATAATTTTACTATCATATCCTGTTGCACAATAAGCTACTGCTCCATATGCCTTTTGAGAAGCATCACAAAAAATGTGTAAATGTGACTTCTCGTTACTGCTTATCATCCTGGGAATACTTATGCTTGATGTTTTTTTTCAAATTCCTTCCGAATTTGTTCCCACTGTTCAGCATACGTTTCACCTAATTCTGTGTCCCAGTCTAATTTTCTCGCCAAGACTCTCACACTAAACATTTGTCCCTAATAACTGTAGGATCGACTAATCCTAATGGGTCAAATGAAATGGAGACCTGACTTAACAAGGACCTCTTGGTGAGAGTGACATCAGAGAATTTAATCGGCTTTAAACTTATTTCATCAGCCTTTGTATCCCAGTTAAGACTCAACACATTTTCAGTTTTGGGAATGTCAGTATTTGGATAGTCCTCTTGTATTTTATTCCTCAAAAGTGGTGAATTTTTATTCCAGCTCTGAAACGATAAATTTGCCTTCCCACATTCGGAATTGGCTGCTTTATAGGCCTTCAATGCTTCCATCTCAGTATCAGCATCACCTTGCAAATTATCCATGTAAAAAGCCTGCCCCATTTCTGGGCAATTGGCCCTTTCAAAATGATGCTTCAATGTGTTGCAAAGTAGTAAAGGACTAGCAGAAGAGCCAAACAGCACCGACCAGAAACAGTAAGTTTTCAATGGACTATCCTCATTTTGAGGGTCTTAAGGCCAGAGGAATTTTGTAAATTTCCTATCCTCGTCTCTCAGTCCTATTCTGAGAAAAGCCTTACTAATGTCTGCTGTAAAAGCATAAGGTTTCTCTCTAAATCTTAATAATACATTCCCTAACTTCTCTATTAGTGTAGGTCCATGGTATAGGCAATCGTTCAAGCTAGCTGATTCTTGGATGGTTTACTGCTACAATGGAAAACTATCCTTATGGGAGTAGTTACTGAATCTTTGCTTACAGCATGATGTGGTACATAATGTCATTCTTTGTGGTTAACAGGGAATTCTAAATCTTCTATAAATTCATTCTTCAATTGATCCTTTATAATACATTATCATTTATGGTTAGATGTTCAGGGTTGTCTCTCAACTTTCTTAGAAGAGAATTTAACTGAGCCTTAGCTGCTTGGAAATTTGTTGGTAGCTCCAAATGGTTTAGTTTCCATGGAAATTCTAACCAATACTGTCCATCTTTAAATTCCACAGACTGGTTATACAAATCCAGTTATTTTATCTTCAGGGGTTGGATCTTCAGTGTGTATTCCTACACTGTCTAGGTCCCAAAGTTTGTGCACAGGATCAATTATTTCATCCAACAAGTCATTTACCTGAGTAGGTTCTAATTCTGCACCTATTCTAGCTACCATCAATGACCGTTTGGGGGTAACAAAGACTGGGTCTACCAATTTGGTCTCTCCTCTGTCTTTCTTTGGAAAAGGCAACTGGCCCATGATAAGGTTACCGCCAGGACTCTTGAACAACTGAACTTTATGCTTCTTAACGCGAGGCGTCCCATCGATGTATGGGTACGTCGCAACGTTTTGTCACTGCTACATCCATCGACGTATGGGTACGTCACGCAATTGCAAGGGTCATAATTTGCACAATTTTCAAGTTTCATGGGTGATTTTTGGTAGGCATATGTGGGAGACCTTCCTCTATCTGCTGTCAAGTGAGGATACTGCCTGGCCCCACCTGACCCCCCTTCCCCCCTCCCCCCCACACTCGGCAATTCACCAGTTAGCAGTGACCTGGCCAGTACAGACATGTTGCCCCACAGTCTCTCCAATGACGAAATTCACGGTGAAAGTGATTACTGTGGTGGAGGACAAGGAAAAAAAGAAGCTAGAGCAAGAAACAAACAGAAGTGATGAGGTGGTAATGTCGTAAAGGAAGGTGCCATATGTGGATGTGTTTGGTGACTGAACAATGCTTCTATTGCCTATATAAATGTGTGAAAACCAATATATTCTTGTACTACACATAAATTCGTACAAAATAAATAAATACGTAATTTAACGTGGCTTGAATTAGTTAACCCTTCCCTAGTTCGTTTTCTTTAGCCAGGTACCCTGAGAAAGAGGGAAAACATAAGGCTGACTCATCACCTGTAGCACCATTAATAGCCTCAGGAGGGCGATTTCTCTATGAATTTTCGATGTTTCTCACCAAAAGCAAAGGTTTGAGCCAAAAAAATAATTATCCGAAAATGCTCGTGACTGGGGGGTATCGGAGGTTGGAAATCGGCCGGGACGTGACGGGTTAAAGGTCCTGTATACGAATCTTTCACAGTAATCGGATCCAATTACCACTTTAATGGGACCTACAGTATCTGATTTCACATTCTGTTTTGCCAACCTTATTCCCGAGCTCTGCAAATGATCAGAGGTTTCCTTTAGTCCCTTTATGTAAATGCTTGGTTCCATCTTATCCAGTACAGCTGGTGCTATGCAGTATTTATATCTGCCAAGTTGTATTAAAGGTCTAACTAAATCAAAAGACTGCCTCCTTAGTAGTCAAGAACCCTGAAATGGCTAGATTTACCTTGTTGACAATAGGTAACTTTAATTTGTCTACAATGTCTGCAGAAATGAAGGTTTTCTGTTCACCCGTATCAAAAAAAAGTACATGCTAATATGTTTCTGTTTTCAATCATTACCTTTACATCTGCAACTGGAACTGCAGCTGGCATTGTTACTTGAGTATTTGCTTTCGCAACTGTCATATTGACATTTGCAGCTTTAGGTTTAATTTTACACTGCGGAAATGTGTTCGGGATTCATGCAAATCATACAACACCCCAGTTCCTGAAGCCTCACTATTCTAGATGCGTAATCACGATACTGTTGGCAAGATACACTGGAATGTTGTTCACCACAAAACACACAGACTTTCCTGTCCTTTACCACTGAAAATTATCCCTCCTTATTTTCATCAGCTTATCTATTCCGTGTCTTTATTGGTTTATCCTCAGATTTTAAAGAGCTAAGAAAAGTACGTATTCTCGTTGGCGTGGTCGGAGGTACTTGTTGGGAAGTCAATGATGGATTATTTAATACAACCAGAATAAAGTCGTGAGACGTATTATCAACGAAGGTGAGTTACAG
>JAGKTI010023844.1:0-14625 GCA_018397915.1 Birgus latro
CAAGTTTTACCATCAGTGAAAAAGATGTAGTTCAACCATCAGTGGCTACTGTTAACGAAGCCTGGAATTAGCGTGAGTATAAGATCTAAGGTTTATCACTAGTTTTTACGATAGTTAGGGGCGACCACCATCCATTCACCCTATGTAGTGCAACCTTTAGATGACTCTGTGCCTAGTAATAAGCCAAATGGTTTCCTGTAACCCACGAAACCATTTACATCAGGTGGTAACTATATAACCAACAAATAGATGTCGTGTTGTTTAGTGGATTAAGGTGCTCCAAATGGATGTTCCCCATAAAAGCCGTATGTAATATCCAGGTTGAACTATCTCAGTGAAAAGTATATGTATCTTGATCGTGCGACGTTTTCATATGTTACATGGAGATGTCACTAAGTTTGTGTCCAGGTTCGTCATGGTTTTTTGTATCGCTTTATTAGTCCCCTACCGGTCAGACCGCAAGAGTTAACCGTTACTCCCAGTCCTTCATTTATGCAGCTGGTCAACTCTGGAACTGTCTTCGTCTGTCTGTATTTCCTACTTCCTATGATCTCCAGTCTTTCAAACGCAGTGTGTCCAGGAAACTCGAAGTGAATGGATCTTGAATTTGGCTCCCTTTCATATTGTTTGTTTGTTTTTTCTTGGAGGGAACAGTTGCGGGCCCATGGCCTTTTGTTCCTTCCTTGCGTAAAAAAAAAAAAAAAAAAGTCGGGGACTATAGGTTTGAGCGGTCCGTCAGTCCGTCCACAGTTTCGTGTTCGCTCTGTAACTTCCACATGCATGAACAGATTTTAATATAACTTCACACAATTGTTCGCCATACCATGACGGTGTGTCGCGCGCAACAACCAGCCATCTGCTCTCAAGGTCAAGGTCGCACTTGTCATACTTAACAACCATACCTACATTCGTGTCCGCTCTGTGTGTTGTCTTGGGAGATCACTGAATGGCTGTATACGTATTTCTATAATAGTCACATTGTATACACAGTACATATATACTGTATGGTTATTATCTAGTAGGGGAATTTGTATTGCATGGCAGTGCTTGGCAGGGATTTGTTTATTTGTGAGTTTGCACTTTATCGTTTTTCCAACCGATTTCTTCAGTTATTAGTGCGACTGTTGTTTATGTGGTGTCGATATTCATTGTCTATGCTGTATACATTCTTTGTGGCAGCCACTTCTCCGTGCTTCATGTGTTGTTGACGATATCAATTAATCCTCTATTTTCCTGCATTTTCATGCGTTGTTTGTTTAAAAAATTTAGTAGTTTTTCTGTCCCTGTGCTTCATGTGTTGTTTGTGGTATTGATAATCCTGTATATGCCTGCGCTTCATGGGTTCTTTTTGTTAAAGATTTTCGTCCTTTTGCTGTGCTTGTGCTTCATAATGTTCTTTGTGAAATCGATTTATCCTCTCTATATCTGTGCCTGTTCTTCATAATGTTCTTTGTGAAATCGATTTATCCTCTCTATATCTGTGCTTCATGTGTTGCTTCCGTTTAAGATTTAGTCCTTTGTCTGTCAGTGTGCATCATAATTATGTTGTTAGTGAGAAAGACCTTTTTTTGTCACTGTTTCATGCTTCGTTGGTTGTGGTATCAGTTTATCCTGTATATATCTGTGCTTCAGTCGTTTGTGTTAAAGATTTCAGTCCCATTTCTCATCCAGTACATCATAGTCGCGTTCTTGTAAACAACTCTCGGCCGTTTTCATGATGAGGTGTAAGAGTTTCGCACCTGGATGTTATTTACTGAATATTACGTTGTTGGAAGGCCTGACTCTAACCTTCACTGTTTTTCAAGCCGAAATAGTTGATTTGTAGGAACTGGGTTGGGATGATTAGAGGGAAATTGAGTTGGGGTGTTTAAAGGGAAATTGAGTTGGGGTGATTAGAGGGAAACTGGGAAGGGCTGATTAGAGGGAAATTGGGTTGAGGTGATTAGAGGGAAATTGGATTGGGGTGATTAAAGGGAAACTGGGAAGGGCTGATTAGAGGGAAATCGGGTTGGGGTGATTAGAGGGAAATTGGGTTGGGGTGATTAGAGGGAAATGGGAAGGGCTGATTAGAGGGAAATTGGGTTGGGGTGATTAGAGGGAAACTGGTTTGGGGTGATTAGAGGGAAATTGGGTTGGGTTGATTAGAGGGAAATTGGGTTGGTTGGTTAGAGGGAAATTGGGTTGGAGTGATTAGAGGGAAATTGGGTTGGGCTGATTAGAGGGAAATTGGGTTGGTTGGTTAGTGGAAGATTGGATTGAGTTGATTAGAGGGAAATTATTTCGGGTTGATTAGTGGGAAATTATATTGGATTGATTAGTTGAAAATTTGGCTGGGTTGATTGGTGGGAAATATGGCTGGGTTGACTGGTGAGAAATTTGGCTGGGTTAATTGGTGGGAAATTTGGCTGGGTTGATTGGTGGGATATATGGCTGAGTTGACTGACAGGAAATATGGCTGGGTTGATTGGTGGGAAATATGGCTGGGTTGTTTGACGGGAAATTTGGCTGGGTTGATTGACGGGAAATTTGGCAGGACTGAGACGACACAAGCCACTATGCCCTGCCGATTGGTAACAATTCATAATACTCCATTACTACGAGAATAAGTTTTAATGTTCTATTCTTGCTGTCTTCGGACGATTATATTCGGCTTAGGGGATAAGCATAGTCTACATTAGCTCCTTTGCTTCGAGGGGGCCTTCGTACGCTAAGCAAAACCTTCTAACAGTAGCAAGAACGAAACGTAAATCACGCCATCGAACTGAAGCTGTTTACCTCTTGGCTACGAGAGATCTTACCTTAAGCCAATGACGTATCACATATTTTATTCTTGTCTTCATTTCAGGGTTAGATGCAGCTTTTAGTAACCCCTTCGTTACCAGACGTTTCCTTTAAGCCAAAAAAAAAAAAAATCGCCTGGAGTTAGCAAGATTAAACCAACACAGTGTCTTCAGACTGAAAGGGTAAACTGGTGGAAAATAGGGTTGTGTTGAGGCGGAACGAACCATTAGGACGTAAAGGATGTTAACGCTTTTGTTTACCCCGTATTATATTTTACTTCATCCTACTACCAGACGATTTCATTCAGCTTAGCATTTGTTAACCCCGGTCAGTAACTTACTGTCGCTACCGCCTGGCGATTTTTTTTTTTTTTTTTTTTTTTTTTAGGAGAGACTTCTGGTAGTGAAGGAATTAACTGCAGCCTCTACTAATCCTGGTAGAAATCTTCTCTTAGCTGAATAAATTTGTCTGGCAGTAGCGAGAATTAATGAAAGAAGACATCGGCGTACTGAAGATGCTGAATCGTTTCTTTGTTAAAATATGCGGGAAAACACTTTCCTACAGATATTACTCCTCCAGTTTTGAAGTCCTTACAGAATCAGGTATATATCAATGCATAATATACATACTTTAAATGTGTTCATTTCTGTTGTATTTCAGTGGTATGTTATATATTCTGGCTTCAGTATGGGAGTGCTATTCTTGACATATAGGATGCTTAATTCCCCAATTATAATAATAATCATCATCATCATCGCCGTCGTCGTCGTCGCCTTGGGTGATGTAGTATACAGACACAAGGAAAAGGAAGTAAGAAAGGAAAATAAATGATAATACAAGTTGCCGAGTGAGTAAACAGTACTGCCGCATGTGAAAGCAGGCTCGTTATTTCTCATCATTTGTATATCAGATGTGACATTTCTGCTTCCTGACTAATTAAAACACTACCCCATTTGATGACGATTATGATGTTGAAAAAACTGAAAACAATTGCTTCTAATTCTCTATGCTTATGTAGATTCGCAGTCAGTGATCACTTTACATATCCGAGGTTCCGAACTAATGAAGCGATAATGAATGATTCCGGTCCCAGTAGGTTCTGATGCGAGATCGGGATGGTGTAATATTAACCTTAGTTACATTTGTTTCAGTAGCTATAGGGAAGGAATAGACTGATTGATTGACTGCCCATAACAGCTTTACTGAAGAAGAGTGCATTACAGACTGAATAACGAACTTCTTTCCTCTGCCACGATCAGTTTGAAGGGGCCTGGCACTGAAAAAGAAGAGTGAAGAGAAAACAGGTTGTCAATTTGCTTGCCACTGGAATATGAAATTGGAGATGCAGCCGCGGAAAACATGGTATACATCTCCACCCAACCAGGAAAAAAAAAAAAATGGAAAGGGGATGTGGATAGCGGGAAGGGAAATGTAAATACGTGGGAAGTGACTGTGGATTCTTGAAGTCGTGAACAATAAGGTGAAAACGTAGGTGAGGTGGGAAAAGCTTGCTAATAGGACTCTAGCCAAAAAGGATATAAAAACGTGAGTAGTGGTAAAGGACGTAACAGAACCCCACTAAACTCTCCCGCCCACCCGCCCATCCTCCTTCATCTAGCCATTGATGCGATTCCCACTATCTTTTGCCCCTTTAATATCTTTGCGAAGTGAGATATTTTCCAGAGCCTCACTAGAAATTTTTTACATATTTTTGATGTATTTTTAGGAACTAGATCAATCTATATTTCCATCTATTGCCAGACTCCTCATTCCCGTAAGGGGTGGTCACAGGCAAATAGCTTTCACGTCGCCCTGTCCTCTGCCATGTGGCTGCTCTCTCTCCAATTTACACCCCTCTCCCTCATATATCTCTCCACACCATCCCTCCACCTTGGTCTCCCCCTCTTCTCCTTTTGCCCTCCACCTAACTCAAATTTTCCATCCTCTCCACGTGGCGAAACCATCTCAAGGTATTTATCTTAACACTTTCAATCTAGATCATACCTTTATTATTATACTTGTAGTTGGTGTTCGTAGACAAACCAGCTCGCCACGGAATCGAACCCGGATCAGACCATATCGCCACTGAACAACCGTGACTGCTGAGTTGGTAGAACGTTCTTCATCCCTTTCAACCTTGCGACTCGTCAGGTAGCCAGTCACTGATTTCTGTGATTTAAATGAGTACCCTCAAGGCACGGCATCACAGACTACTCCAGTAGTAGAACGACTCATATTTTATTTCTGCTACCGCCGAAGGATTGCAGTCAACACAGAAGAGAGTATTCGTAGTGAAAGAGTTTAGGCGTGACAAGATGGTACTGGTCTGGTAGTGACAACTGTGACCATCTTGTATCTTAATACTAGAAGCAAAAGAGCATGACTAATATATTAATACTGATGTAGTGATACTTTTCATGCTGCTAGAAAAAATACGAGAATGGGTGGATATATTGCAGATAATTTTTATGAAAGATGATGAAAACTATGATCAGAGAAATGGCAATGAAAGACAAGATGCTGAAAGTAAAAAGTATGACTAAACTGTCAGCAGCTGAACACTCACAGCTTTAGACTATTCCTGTTGATGAAACAAGGGCACGTATGAATCTGATAATGACATGGTCTAATAGTGGTGGTCGTGATGATGATGACTGTGGCCAACAGTTATGGTAATGGTAGACAAGAGGCTGGAAGTGAAGGTGCATATCTGAAGTGTTACCGACTGAACAGGTAGAAAGATACTACTGTAGATAGGTGTGGGATCTTGAGGACCCTAATATGGGGTTTTGCTAAAGCCTCAAAAGTCTAGGAGTGAAGCACCTCGTTTCTGAAAAACGTTAGTGAACGACAGACGGACAGGGCCGATGCTTCTGCATTAAAAAAAAAAAAAAAACGTGGCTAGTGTTATTCAATCGGCTTTATGGAAACGAAGACTGAAATGGAAATAGAGAAGCAAGAGAAGAGGAAAGAAGTGAAAGTGAAGGCATATGACCGAGGAGAAAGACTCTTAGCTGATATTTTTCACTCGCTCTGATGAAAACGAAGACAGAAGTGGATACAGCGAAGCGAGGGATGAGGAACGATGTGCCTCCTGTGGTAATTTCCCTCACGTCAGTACCTCGATCTTCATTTATTTCTATATGCAAACTGGTTCCATATATTCCCAGGCCCGGTACATTTCCCATGGCTCCCAGTCCCCAATGCCAGTACATTAAACCCGCGCCTACAAAACACCCAGCGTTGCCAAGCTGCAGTGTCTAAATCAGGGGTGTTAGGGCACTCAATCTTGTTCGCCTTGGTAGTTTGTCTCACATTCTTGCTTTTGCTCACGATATATCTCCCAGCCGAATTAATTTTGGAGCATAAATCCGTTTCCCACTAGTGTCATAAAAGAATATATATATATCACGTCCGTTTAATTGGTCAGGTAACTAATATATAATATTGCTTTTGCAGTGGCTTTTGAAACTAAGTATTTTTAGCTCTCTTACGTTCAAATTCCTTCTTCTTTTTAAAAGCTGCAATCACGCTATCTTGTGGGGAAAGGTGGATATCTTAATCTTGCTTTCTTAAAGAGTTTGTCTTTCTCTCTGGTTTGCTTTGGCAGTTGGTTCCAGCCGCGGACAATTTTATCGCAAACTTCTGCAACTGAGCAAGCAGCCTCCCCCCTCAGGACAGCCCCACTACTTATATATGTGTGTAGCCAACGTATGTATGTTGCAGGGCAGGGATGGTTCATTGCTGTTTCCATGTCGAAAATAGAATAAAGGTGCTGGGGAGGGACGCCTTCACTTGGTGACACCTACATGACCGGGCGGTTCTGTGGGTTATTCAAGTGTTCTTTAATACTATCCTTCCCTGTTCCTTGAAACGCGATCAACTGTGGGAAAAGGGCAGTTTCAACCTGCTGTTCACCGAGTTTACATCCAGGTGAGCCTAGGGCCACAGTAGCAACAACAAAAACAACTAGTACTGTTTCGCGTTTTTTCTAACCTGACAAAGGCCCTTAACACCTTGCAGCCCGGTTGATCGCCAGTTGTAGTCTGACTCCAGGGTCGATTTGATTAGTAACCAAGGAAACATTCTTACCCTATAACTAAGGCTGATAGTATTTCATGCAGCCTAAGTTGTGAGAATGACCCAGTTCTGTCAAAGAAAAACAAACCCACTGCTGTATAGTGTATTTCTGTGGAACGGTGAAACCTATAAGGTTTGTTACTGGTTTTCTGTTAAGTATATTGGCTTCCATTATCGCGAAGCTCTGATAAGTATGAAGTAATTGCAACCATATCAAGATTTTGTCTGCTTCTTGCTGTTAAGATCTTTTAATGCCTTACACCATGCACAGCTAAAAACTCCAATAAGAATTCCTTCTTTATCAAATGTGTGGGAGAGTGTCGCCGTTTCCCTTTGTTTCAATAACTTTATTTTTATTTACAATTTCCTACTCAGAGCTTCATGGGAAAAAATTGAATCACCATGTGAGTATTTCACAAGTTTGGCTGCCTTATTTGTTTGTACCAAAATTATCATGTGGCAAGTCGTCACACCCCATCACCGTGAAACCTGTAGTTGATATTCTGTACTGATTTGATTTGTTTTGATTTTGCTTCATCCACTCTTACCTACTGCATCCCAGCCTCCCCGCCTTCGTACCCAGCTGGTTCTCATTATGCATGAGCTGGCCTGGATAATTAATATGCATGAAAGTTGGCGCTTCCACAGCGGTACTGGCCCTCAATACTATGGCCTTGTTGCCTCTTTGGCGAAACGAGAGATGAAAGAGAACCGATAGTGGATCGCCTCGTTGTACCGGGATTTGTGTTGCATTCTTTAATCGTGACCTTTGATACACAGCCTTTGCTTTTTACTGAGTGTATTATTGTGTTGTTCGAACTCAACTCGTGATAGAAGTTTAGAACTCTTACTCTTTGTCATCACCGTTGTATTACACAGTTTTTTCCATAAATAGGTAGTAAGCCACTGTGTCTAGATAGCATGGCATCCGAGAAGAACTATGCAATACCAGAATAACATTTGTAACAATGCGAGGCAGTGTACCTGCATTTTTGACCAAGAAACTTTAAAAACAGAACGGAGATAAACTAATTGATGTTTAAAATAATACATGCTTATTTTTTTTCCCCCTGAACGTAATGTACAGTATTTTCCAAGCTTCGAAAACACCAGCAAGTATTACACGGTCATGGATGCTCAGTCATAGCTTTTTCATAACTCTCGTAAATATGGCGGGATCTTAGAACAGGTCAGGAGGAACCAGCAGGCCGTGCACCTCCTTCACCGCCTCACTTCCCTCGCTATCTCTCTCTGCCAGGCCGCCTCCCTCCCACTGTTCTTGAATATACTTCTAACCAGGAGTTAGATAAGGCCAACTAAATCGTTTGGAAAGGCTCTTGAAAATAGCCTCCACATTTTTAGACTTCAACAAAAAGCTACGAGCTCTTTGAGTACTCTTCATTGGTACTGTTTTTGCTTTTCTTCTCTTGAGAAGTTTTCTCAGCAGTTTAGTTCTAGGTAAAAAAAAAAAAAAATGGTGCCAGGAAAAATACATTTTACGAAAATGTTTCCGAAGTGGAGTTTGTCGCATTATCTGTTCAGGTCGCACGGCGCACAACAAATTGCTGCTGAAGATAGTATAAACATATGGCTTAAGATGAGTATAATTTGGTATTAGAGGTACTTATACATACCCAGAAAATGAAGTACTGTATATTAATCCCAGCACTGGGCGCACTAGCTCTCGTTTCTGTTGGCGATGATGAAGACGGTGGTAAACAGTAATTTGTACAGTGTAATAAGGATATGAGCCCTATTTTGTCTTAAGTTCTTGTCACCTCAACGTACCGTACGGTTAAGTAACAGTGGACAAACAATAATGTAGAGTGGAGTAAGTGATTGTGATGATTTTGAGTGTACTGAGTTTATATTCGCGTATTTATCTAAATCTGAAGAACTTCAGTAGAGGATCTTTGAATATTGTTTACATATGCAGTTCTAAAATTAACATGGAGTATGCTGCCGGAACATGTATCCGGCTTAGGGAAGGTGGACGGACGCCTTTGGCGCATTGTCCTGGGTCACCATTTGGCAAAGTGTAGCACCCGTTAGCTCACCAAAAATGTAGTAGATGGTTAGTTACCATTGTCCCGAGAGGTACTACCACGGGAGTGATAAGGGGCCATGGCCCGGTAACTGGCCTTGCACAACACTCGCAGGCGGGGAACTTGAACACATTTACCACGTAATAAGAGTCAGGACTGAGGCTACTGATCTCTCTCTCTCTCTCTCTCTCTCTCTCTCTCTCTCTCTCTCTCTCTCTCTCTCTCTATCTATCTATCTATCTATCTAGAGAGAGAGAGAGAGAGAGAGAGAGAGAGATCAGTAGCCTCAGTCCTGACTCTTATTACGTGGTANTACCACGTAATAAGAGTCAGGACTGAGGCTACTGATCTCTCTCTCTCTCTCTCTCTCTCTCTCTCTAGATAGATAGATAGATAGATAGATAGATATAGATATATATCCAATAGACAGCTCATCCTCTTGAGGGATATGCCTCTTCCCTTGTACCTGCACCTCGCCATGTGGAAGGACCCTGTTCCTACCCAGGTGTGGGGCTGTCTGGCACAAGAATGCGTCTGCTTGATTGTGGTCGATAGGTCCTTTCGACCATTAAAACATGTTTTTATCATGGCCTGACGATTTTATTAATCCTTGGAGAGATCCTTGAAGCGAACGAAAAGTTTTAACAATTCGTGGTCCCCGTTAGAACGATGACTACTTTTTTAGTCTGGTTGTGCCAGACGATTCTGTTTAGTTTACGAGACATCCCTGTTGTGAAAGTTAAACTGTCATATTGCCACTTGGTAAAATTATACATAGCGACAGTGCTGGATTCTCGTTGGTTTAGGAGATTTGGTGACAGTGTCGCAAGCGATTTTCTTTCTTATCTGTCCCTTCTCCCCTTGGGGCTAAGATACGAATAAATGTGTGTGTGTGTGTGTGTGTGTGTGTGTGTGTGTGTGTGTGTGTGTGTGTGTGTGTGTGTGTGTGTGTGTGTGTGTGTGAGTATGTCGCCGTCCCGGCTACCCCACTTTCTTTTGGTGGAAGCAGCCTAGATATATAGATAGATAGATCTCACCTACCTCTCCTCTTGTGTTTTGTTTTTAAGTAATAACCTTTTATTATTATTATTATTATTGTAGGGGGAAAAAAGGAGAGGATGAGGATGACGATGCAACCTGTGTCGATAACATACAAATCAAGAGATTAATAAGGTGTGCTTTTATGACACACACACACACACACACACACACACACAAAGTAACATCTTTGGCTTGAATCGTATAATTNAACCTTTTATTATTATTATTATTATTGTAGGGGGAAAAAAGGAGAGGATGAGGATGACGATGCAACCTGTGTCGATAACATACAAATCAAGAGATTAATAAGGTGTGCTTTTATGACACACACACACACACACACACACACACACACACACACACACAAAGTAACATCTTTGGCTTGAATCGTATAATTGGTTCAGTAGCCTACGATGACATCTTTTATAATTCGCTACTGTCAGACGATTTTACTCAGTTAAATAGAACGCCCAAGTAGTGAGAAAATTTATTGTGACAGTTTCACCCACTTAGTTCAGAAAGTCCTTTAAGCTGATTGAAAATAGTTTAGTGCAACAATAAAAACTTCCAAATTACGTCATCGTGAAAGTTAAATGGGGTAAGAATATTATCTTTACTACCGTGGCCCGTGGCCATGAAAGACTCCGAAGCCAATCTCGTTTTCTTTAGCGACTGACTTTGAATTTTGTAATAACAGCCTCTTGAATATTATATGTTGGCTGTCTCTAGTATGGGGTATAGTTTGTTTCATTAACGTGAAATATGATAGTAATATGTACTGTGAAAAATATATCGCACAGGATGAGGTGCAATGAAGTCTTATATGTCTACGAGAACACGACCCATTGTCTGTCAGTTCAGGCCCCACCACTACACCAGCGTTTAGTTTTCACCACATCTGTGTCTAATCTGCAGTCGCTGAGCTCTGTAATATGGAGAGGCTATCTCCGCAACGACCGTGTAGCTTTGGCCGCCACATTGAAACACCTCCACTCGTCACCTCCACAATGATATTGCAATTGGATCACTGTTCTTAGCTTGCTGTTTCTGTTTCGCTGTTGCATACATAAGCTAAGCAGTGGGCTGTGGCACTATATTTTCCGAATTCGTCGGCTGATTTCAAAAGACGTGGGCATCGGTGTTGTAGATAAACATCAGCGCCTCCCTGGGCCCCTGGCGGCTATTACACAAACTACGTGGTGCTACCCATAAGAAAATCTCTCCATACTATAGAGCTTTGTGTCTCCACCACACTACACCGTTTCCCACTTTTCCACCAACCCATTTCCTACTTCCACTCTTCCACCTTCACCACCACCACCCCATCACCACCACCACTCCATCACCATCACCACCGCCACCACTCTTCCCCCACCACCACCATTCTTCCATCACTTTTCCACCATCACCACCCGTCCACCACCACGCCATCACCACCACTACCACTCTCCCACCACCAGCACTACCACCACCACTTTCCCACCATCACCTCTCTTCTACCACAACCACCACCACAACCACTCATACACCACCACCATCACGACGGCCACCACCACCATCGTCACCACCACTACTTCCACCAATCTTCCGTCACCACCACTCTCCCATCACCACCAGTCCTCTCCTCAACCACCACCACCACTATCACCACAACCACTACTTCCACCACCGCCACTCCACCACTACCAACACTTCCAACACAGTCACTCCTCCACCCCCACCCCCACCACCACCGCAACCATGAACTCTCTTTCACCACTGTCACCGCATCTGAAATCCGGAAATGAAAAGCTAGTGAGGGTGAACTGCGAGACACACGGAGCCTGGTGGTCAATAGGCAACAGGCTCTATCGCAGAATAACCCTCCACTACCTGACTAATTGTGTGAGTGAGTGTGTATGTGGAAATGCTGTGGGTTGTTCTTGTGGTGTTAAGTGCTTTGTGTTAAGTTATTGTGTATCGTCCTTGTGGTGTTAAGTGCTGTGTGTTAAGTTATTGTGGTGTTAAGTGTTGTGTGTTAAGTTATTGTGGTGGTAAGTGTTGTGTGTTAAGTTATTGTGGTGGTAAGTGTTGTTTGTTAAGTTACTGTGGTGTTAAGTGTTGTGTATTAAGTTATTGCGGTGGTAAGTGTTGTGTGTTAAGTTGTTGCGGTGGTAAGTGTTGCGGGTTAAGATACTTTTTGGTAAGTGTTGCGGGTTAAGATACTTTGGGGTAAGTGTTATGGGTTAAGTTATGGTGGTGGTAAGTGTTGTTTCTTAAGTTATTGTGGTGGTACGTGTTGCGGGTTAAGATACTTTGTGGTAAGTGTTGTGGGCTAAGTTATGGGTGTGTAAATGTTGTGGGTGGCTATTATGGTATTAACTTTTGTTGGCTAAGTTATGGCGGTGTTACGACTCTTGCTTTAGCTAATTATGTTGTTACACTGATATATTGTTAGTGACTGTGGTGTTACTGCTGGAGCCTTTGGTGGTCAGGTCGGTACCATGTTCTTACTGAACTTCCTGTGCTTGGTTTTATATCACCCGGGAACGCAGTACAGTGCTTTGTCCTTTCATGTGTTTTTATATATTAGTTCTCAGTTAAGGTTCTCTTTATGATATACAGACTTTTTCGCACACAGACACAACCACTGCAACTCAGTTTTTATATGCACTTCTTACATCACTCTACACTCCGAGTGGTAGGTGGTGGCGACCATCATCCAGTCACTTGATGTAAAGCCGCCAACTTCTTATTTTGCCTATATAATCCTTTTTCTTTTTCTTTTCCATCTTTCATGTCACTTTCATTACCCTTCTTCCCAGTTCAGGAGACTCTGAACTGAGTGACAAGCCTAATGGTTTCCTGTAACCCAGGAAACCATTTATAACGCTGAGTAGTAACCATGTAACCAAATAAGGGAGTGATGTGGAGCCTACTATGATGCCCCTGTTAAATGGGTGGAAAAACTCATATGCGGCGTAAATCCAGGAACCAAATCTCCACACTCTTCCCCGCGCCTCGCTGTGGCAAGGTGCTATCCACCTGAAGAGAACATAGTTCGCTGCACGGAACAGCCTTGCAGTGGCGATTGTTTCCCTGCAGTTGATGGATTTGCACGGTCAGATAGACCGGGGTTGCTTAGCAACAACAAAATCTCTACAGTATGAAAGCTTTCCACACCTTAACCCATGGGTATAATGTTGGGTGAGGGTGGGTCATTTCTCCAGGAGCAAAGAGTGGTGTTCCTCGACTCTGCTGATTAATTGCATTGCATGAACCGTGCAGCAAGACTTGAACGTGTATAACAGAACTGCCCACCTGCCAGGTTGCTGCAAGCTGGCTGTTACAGTACATACATACATATAAATACATATATTAAACATACACCTTGTACGTATATTACAAGTGTTGAGCTCTTTAGGTCATTTTGTTTAATCTCTTGAGAGATTATTGTGATGTAAAGTGTCGTGACGTACGCTGCTTTGACGTCAATTGCTGAGATTAAATTGCCGCGAGGTCAGTTCCTGCGACAAGAAAACGTGTTGGGATTTACCACTTGGTTATCACGCCACCCTTGTACACAGGGTGTCCTATATGTAATGCTCGTTTTCTACTCCACCAGATGCTTTTTCTCATGCGTTGGGGACGGCTTAATAAGCGTTATCAATCACTGATTTGTGACGTTTATTTAAATCTTACACTCACTTTCACACCTGTGCCCACGTCAGCAGACTGAGCCGTCCCTGCGACACAGTATAACATCAGGGGAGTTTCTTGTGGAGCGCTATTTGCGGACCACCTGTATTATGATCTTGATTTTGCCACATGATTTTGTCCAGCTTGTGGAGACATCTAGTAATGAAAGGGTTTTCATCATCATCATATAATCATCATCACCTTTCTCACCCTCGGGCAGGATGAGGAGTAGCAATGTCCATTCAGCCCAAATTTGACCAATCCAATGGGCAGCACTTCCATTCACTCACCATTAAAGCCTCCGGAATTCTGGCTCTATCTGATACGCCAAAAATATTCACCATGTTCTGTAGCTTCACATAAACTTATCTGATAGAGCTGTCACGTTAAAAATGGGTGCCAAATCCCTGATCATGCGCCTCTCCTCACAATATTCATCCAGCCAGCTCGATCTCTTGTCAATCCCCTAGACTCACCGACTTCCAAACCTCTCTTCCTCACGCACTCATCCACCATATCCCTCCACCTTCTCCTTGGCCTACCTCGCCTCCTTCCTCCTTCAGATTCGCTCAGATATACCCTTTTCACCGCTCTGTTGTTATTTATTCTCTCCGCATGACCATAACGATCTCAGTTTACACTCTTCGATTCTGGTGTCCACAGACTTCTTCACTCCACTTCTTTCACGAATCACATTATTTCGTATCCTGTCCACTCTCTGTACTCCACATACATTCCTCAGCAGTCCCATCTCCACTGCTCTCACTCTTGACTTTTCATTTTCATGGCACACCATAGTCTCACATCCATATGTTAAAGTTGGCACTAACACTCCTTCATGTAAGCCTCGTGCAGCTGCAACACGCAAGCCTCTGTTTCTTATCAAGGCCTTCATTGCACCAGCTACTTTCCTTCCTTGTGTCACTCTACTTTCCACTTCTTTTGCACATTTTCCTCTCTTTTCTATCACTGTACCCAGGTATTTGAACTCTCTCACCAG